>RJWH01002007.1:210466-280277 GCA_004363575.1 Solenodon paradoxus | reverse complement strand
AGGAAGAGAGGGAGGGAGGGAGGGAGGGAGGAAGGGAAGGAAGCGGGGAGGAAGGGAGAGAGGGAGGGAGGGAAAGAGGAAGGGAGGAAGGGAGGCAGGGAGGGAGGGAGGGAAGAGAGGGGAGGGAGGGAAGGAAGGAAGACACCAGTGAAATCAGAATACCCAAGCATGTGCAGAGAAAGTTCCCAGGTATTTCTAACAGCCCGAGTTGGGATCCCTTTGACCAGCTTTCCACTGCCCACGACCAGAAGTGAGTGGAAATCAGAGAAAGCAGGTTGCTAACTGCTGGGTGTCAGCTAAGAGCCCACCCCCATCCCTCTGCTCCACGGTTGCACTCTGGGCCCCAGCCCGGAGCTCCCAGAAGGTTGAGCTCCTTAGAAGGCAGATGCCACAGGGGAGGGCCCAAGGATGTGCATTCTAACAAGTTCCCCAGGGTGCTGCTGTCTGGGACCACTCTCCAAAGAACGCCTTCCTTCCTGGTTCTTATTTTCCAAATTTAGACTCTAGTGACCTTCTTCTGACCTCCATCATGAAAAGCCCTGATTTGCAGAGCACGTTTTCCACAGACTGCCCAGCACAGAGTGTGAAAGGAGGATTATGGTGCAGATGTGCTGTGTCAGCCTGCTTTGAATCTCCCCGGTGCTCGGCCCGCATTTGCTTCGTTCTGTGTGATTCATGGTCTGCTTTCATCGACCATGACCCTGGGTCACATAACAGAACATCCTTCTTTCACACGACATCCTCTCCATCCCACACCCCGACCTGAAGAGGACACCTCGGAGCACTCCTAAATGTTTTCCCGCAGCAAGAAGAATTTCTTCATGTTTTCCTATGAAGGGCTTTATTTTCTTTCTAACCATGATGAAAAATATGAAACAGACACTATTTCCAAACAAGGTAGAATAATAAATGACTACTGATCTCTTGAATGGAATGGAATTGAAATAAATTACTTGGAATCTATTAGCTGACTCCCCATACACCAATGTTTCCATCTTATTTTCTGTGCTTGCATAGGGAAGAGTCTTCACTTTCACAAAATCAAGCCTCTAACTAGATTCCAAGTGGCAAATACGATTCTTCCAGCCTCAGTAATGCAGTCGCAGGCAGTTCAGCGCGGCTCTGAATTAAACATAACTTGTTCTCAGTGATCCATTTCTCAAATTCCGTTCTTCTCCTGCTTCTCCAGCTTTGAACTGGCTTTTTCAGGCTATTTTCTTCTCTGGGGCTGCCAGAGTTGGTCCTGGTGGCCAGCTTGTGCTAAGAAAGTCAGTGAACAGGATCAGGGGCAACCCAGCCCCTCACACGCACTCTCTCTGGTTCTCATGGAGAGGACGGGCCCCCTTCTGTGTGCCGACCCTGTGAGGAAGCCGAGGACATGGAATTGGCATGTCTTCATGCAAACGCAGTGCACATTCTGAGCGTCGGTGATGACCCCTTGCTCTTTGGCCACCCAGACCCTGGAGAAGCTACAGCTCGGACTGAATAGATGGGAACAGACATAGTGGATTGCTCCACTTGCCAAGGGTTGGGTAAGAATATTCTCTCCAGGAGCTCTAAGAGCCATGCTGGTGGACTTCAGTCAACAAAGCACTTGAAGCTAAGGCCCCAGGGTCAAGGAATGCCGAGTAATCAGGGATCTAGGATGCCCCTGTAAATCCGAACCTTCTCTCATCCGTCTCGTCCAGTCTCTCGGCAGTTACCAGGAGCTGTACGTCCGTGGGTTCACAGCAGGTCAGAGCCAGCTCTTGAGCTCAGGCGGCTGACCTAGGCCCTGCGTGTCAGGCAGCACCTGTTCTTTTTAAATTATTATAAATTCTAAATTACAATATTAATAGTAGAGGCCTCCATATTTATACTACAAGAGTTGAAAACACAGTGTTTTTAGGACCGTCAAGAGACCTAAATGCAGCGGCCGGTCTAGACCCGGGGGATTGGCAGGACTGCTGACAGGAAGCTGCCGAACTCAGCTCCCGCCACGTGTGGCCACAAGGGGACGTGGGCTAGCAATTGTCCAGTGCTCTAACTTCCCAAGAAAAGGGGACAATCAAACATGTTATGTGAAATCTTCTGACTTTTAAGTGTTGCACGCTGTCTCAGAACTGAGCAACGAAACCACTGTCACTTAGCGACCAGTCTCACCCCTGAGTGGGCAGCCTCTCTTCACATGTGACCCAGGGAAGGGGCACCACTGACCATGTGCGAAGGGTACGCACAGTTCATGGTGGCCAGTGACTGGCCAATGGCTTCACAGCCAACGAGGCAGAGCCACAGCTGAGACAGAGGCGGGTCCTTTTTCGGTCCAGGACACACGGCTTGCTTTCAAGGACTGTTGGCTTGGTCTGACATGGGGGACAGCTTTCCTCCTTCTTTCACCTAGGGGTCTGCCATCTTCAGCCAGGCTTTCTGGGGTCACCTGACCCGGCCAGCAGAGGAAGGAAGACAAGCAAGCCCACTTGTGGGATGTTTTGAGCCCTCCTGGAGGTGTAATACAGCTGAGAATATGGGGATGTAGCGACAACACCCACTTGCAAGGAATGCTGAGTTGTGTGGGGCTGTGTCTGTTGAAGGCAGATAGATCCCTTAGCTGCCGTGCCACCAGCTTCCATGAACATGATTTCTGTTCTCCAATCTTGAGCTTGTTTGGGTTGGAAATACATCTCTCTTACCTTGGGACCTCAAAATTCTTGAAATGTTAAGATTAAAATGAGAAGAATATGGATTGACGATCTTGTATGGTAAAATACGCAGCTGCTAGTCACTGGTCATGATTCCTGGGATAGCGCTCGGCACGTAGTAGACACTCGATAAGTTATGAGATGGATTCAGCTATCCCTGGGGATTGCTGACACCCTGATGAAGTTGTTGGGGCAAGAGTCTCCATCCTCTCTCCAGCCAACTGGTCAAGCAGCCTGGCAGCTCCTACACCCTGGGGATGGCAGGGGGCGGGCAGGAAGCGGGCAGGAAGTGCACCCACTGTGCTGTGAGCAGTAACCCTGGGCAAGTAGCTTATGGGTCCAAGCTTCCATTTCTTTTTAGTAGAATGGAGATTTCACCTACTTGAAACATTTGTCAGCGTTGCTGTGAGGACACATGGAGTAAACTGATCGGTCACCATCCCTAACACGAGACAATCAAGCAAGAATCGCTAAATAAACCAGAATTTAGGGGAGACAGTGTGTCTGGAGCAACCCAGAGCATCCCAAATCTGTCGCCATTACTGGGGAAATCCCAAAGGACCGAGCACGCAGTTAAGTGTCATCAGTGACCTCCTCCCAAGCAGAGACACGTTTCACCCAGTGGGGAATCAGAGTCGGCCACCCCTAGTGGGGTCTCTGAACATTGTCTTGGGACATGTGATTGTCACGGACAAGCAGATCATGCAACCAGGGGCCACCGGTGTACCCCGAAGCCCCTTCAGCTCCCCTTGAGCCGTATACACCCCTTGAGAGAAGTTGGGAAGATCTGTCCTTCGACAGAGAAAAGTTCAGTTCACCAAATGGTTAAAAGTGAAGCTCCTGTGGCTGTGGGGAAGAAAAGTGCAAATCTTATCCCAACTTAGGAGCAAATGTGGCCAGACACGACCTGGCAAGGTCCTTCTGGCACCTACCTCTCCAGACATAGAGGGCCGGGTGGCAAATGCACGGAGAACTGGCTGCAGTGCATGTGACCGCAGTTCTTGCACCCATGAAATCAGGTGAAATTGGATACCAAGTATAGCTTTAAAGTAGAAAAAAAAAAATTAAGTCATTTGCAGCCAGAGAAGGGGATAGAGGAAACTGTGACCTTCACTTTAGCATTTAGAGCTCAGAGCAAGGCTCTCAGGCTCAGCAGGCATTTAAGAACCACAAGGGAGCCTGCAGGTGTGAAGCCAGGCCGGGAAGCTGCATCCGGTGGAGCCCTCCCCACCCGACAGTCTGAGACGGGCCTCCCTTTCAGAATCACGGGCATCAGGAAACTCAGGACTGGAAGCTGCCATTTCTGCGGTGAGATGAACAATATGCTGACCCCTGATGTGCCACCGTGGATCTCAGACAGGGCACCAGAATGCTCCCCAGTGCTACTCAGTGCTGACTCAGTGAGTCACTCTGTGTGGCCCCTAAACTTGCCTGTCTAACAATTCCCAAGTTCCAGGGACCAATGCCGCTGGCGGTGTCAGCAGGTCAGCCCTCAAAGTGTAAGGAGTCTCTAACCCCTCCCTTGGGGAGCTTTTCTTCCTCTTACCTAAAGGGAGCCTAAGTATGGCCTGAGCATGTGCAGAACAGATGTGACCTCAAGATGCCCCGACACAACTTATGTCTGGGATCCATGGGACCAATCAGACCAATCACTGTTCACTTTTTAATGTCCCACACTGTGGTCTCAGACCAATCTGATCAATCGCCACTCGCTTCCTCATGTCCCACCCTGTGGTCTCAGACCAATCAGACCCAGTAGACCAGTCACCACTCACTGCCTCCACCCAGTGCCCAGAGTCTTCACAACTGAATGCTTTCGAGGCAGTGCTTTAGGAACCGTCTCCCTGTCTCCCTACTTGCTGAAAGTAATAGGCCTTTCCTTGGTTTCCTTTTGGCTGACACTCACCAAGGGATTGGGCCCATTAGTCCAGTAACAGTTGGGACCACAGTTGAAAGCCACTACTGTAGCTTGGGGTTCTCAACCCCGGCTCTTCGGAGGTTCAGAGCACAGGTCCCTGTCATCAGTGCTCCAATACGTCCACAAAGTGATTCTGACGCATCTTCAAGAGAGAGACCACCGTTCTAAGTGCAGTCAGCTTTTAAAACAGGCACCCTCTCCCATAAGCACAGAACATCGGGTTTTCCTAACACCAGCGAACAAGCTCACAGCTCCTGGCTTCACGTGCGTGACTCCAACAGCTCGGACGTTTAAGTCGTTGGAGTCATTCTGGAGGCTCCGTACTCTCTCACTAAGCACGATGTAAATGTGCAGACACAGCGCTATCTGAAGCAGCAGTTGTCCTTTGGATTTAAATCTTTAATGACACTCATGCCTCAATTATTGACATAACGCGACAGTCCCCCATCAGAGGTGGGCACTCTGAGGTGAACCCATAAAGGTAATCGCTCTCTGTCCTGAAAATGAAATACATCAGAAGAGAATAGTGCAGCATTTTCTAAAGAATGAGGCGATGGTGTAATTTGCAAATGCCAGGCTTTCGGGCTATGAGTAATATTCTCATTATTCATAATCTACCAGCCAGTCTGGAATCTAGGAACCTGTTGTAAAGGCAAACAAGGTGCATGTCTGTATCTAAACATGCCAAACACATCAGGTATTTCTCTTAGAATTATTTAGACTTGATCGCCCACACATACTGACTGTTTCTGGCTGCTATTAATTACCGCCTGGAATCACCTCAGTGCTCAGAACCTCGGCTGCAGACACACGCGGAGGCTGGGTTTGAATGGGCTGTGCTCTGAATGAGCAGGCCACACTGAAGAACAAAAGAAAAGAAGGCTCAAACTGTCATCAGAGCCTTCAGGAGTCTCGATCAAGATATAAACCCACCAACACGTGGCTTCCCACATTTCTAGGCTTGCCACGTAGTAAAAGCACCAAACAGACTTCACCGTGAAACCAGGTTGGCCTGGAAGATGGACACGAACCCAGTGAATTTGGTCTCTAAAAACTCAGTGATTCCTGGTTCTTCAGTCACTCCAATGTGATGTCTGAATATAGAGCGTCCATCAGTTGTTTTGTCTGGTTCTCTTTATGCATTTCACATCTCCCTTCCAATGCAATGGAATTCAAAATAAATTCTGCAAAACCAGAGAAGAGAAGAAACTCTCCTGCCTTTGCCCATTTCAGGCCAGATCCTCAACCCTGAAATCAAACAAGCAGACCCGACTTTGCTGCACATATAGCTCAAAATATACCTAGAGAGGACAATGTGAGAAATCACGGTGTGACACAGGAGTGACAGGTCCTTCCAAGCTCTCATGAGGAGCTTAGATACTAGAATACAGCCTGGAATGACGTCACCCTGCAAAGCAAGAGCAAGTGACTCAAACGGATACTGTGGCAGGCAGGATCTAAGATGGTCCCCAAGATTCCACCCCTGAGGGTCACTCCCTAAAAAGTCCCTCTGAGTGTGGTGGGATCTGAGATAGCAGTCTGTGACCAGGTTGCAAGTCCTCAGTCTTTGGTAACCAAAAGGGGCAAGCCTAGTGGGCCTGGCCTAATCAGACGTAGGTGAAGTGGCCACACCTCACCCTTGCCAGCCTGCAAGGGGGCAGACATCTGTGCTGGGAATCATCTGTAAGGGTTATGGGGCAGGAATGTCAGGGGAGCAGCCCCCACTGACAGTCTCAAAGACATTAATTCTACTGAGGACAGGCAACCTTAGAAAAGGATTCTCAGATGAGACCCAAGTCCACGCCACACCTTGATTTCAGCCACTTGAGACCCTGAGCAGAGAATTCAGACAACACACCTCACCTCCTGGCCACAGAAAGTAGTGGATGAGATGTGTGTGGTTTACAGCTGCTAAAAGCAAGATGGTGCACTACACAGCAGTAGGGAAGAAGAGATATGTAATATTATCCAAATTTGTAAGTTACTGTTTAGTTGGAGCACAAGTCTTGAAAAAGTAGAAGTTAACCTGAACCTGCTTTGAAAGCTGAACTAGTCAGAACAATCACTGTGAGGGCTCCACCTGGAAATTAACAGGCCTCGCGTCACGTCCCCATCCTCCCATCTACGGTGCTGAGAGTCTGAAACACCCCCTTCCTGACACACAGGTCTCTGATCCCCAGTGTCACCCACGCAGAGTGGCAAATCCTCATCACATCAACACGATGACTATTTTTCTGAGTCTTCTCTTGATAGGGAATCTCAGTCCCCTGTGAGCTCCCCACTCCCCTGGGGCCTGATTCCCTCCAGAGCTGTCACACGTGTGATCAAGGCTTGTGCATGGGGGCCTCCCTTACCATGCTCTGAGCTCCAGCCTTCCTGGGACTCCTGTGATGAGGACAGGACCATCCACTTAGCTTCGCATGGATGTTGAAGAAATTCGCTTCCCCACCACCTACTTCAACAGGCTCTGCAGTATTGACGTGTCTGGTCCTCTGTGTTTTGACACTTTGTGACCCAGACACCCACCCTGGTGTCCAAACGAAAGCTGGCACAAGGCTCCCCAAAACTGGCCAGACCTTCTCAGGCAAGTCAGAACCCAAGACTTAGGCCCAGTTCCATCCAAACCTGGGCCCCGGCCGCCCCTCCCACTGCCCAGCAAAGGTGGGTGCAACTGTGCTCTGCTGTGACCCCTCCCTGGGGACTCCAAGGCCCCGTTCCAGGGCAGGGACACTGCCGATATCAGAATCAGGGTCCAGGGAGGAAGAAGGCAGCCAAGAAGGAGGTGGGGGAACACGACGGTGGACGGAGCTGGCTGGCTGGACAGTGAAGAGAATCCAGGGGAAAGTGAAGCCAGGACAGAAGAACAGGGCAGTAAGCCCACTGAAATCTCAACTCTCTGATGGAATTGGGAGCGTTTGGCTCCGGGGACCAGAGGAGATGATCCCCTGTTGGCCGCTGGGACCCTGTGCCCCGTGCCTTGTGGGGCAGTTTCCATGAAGAAGCTGTGTGTGAAAAGATACCTCACAGCCTCTGGGGAAGTTCATGCTCTTAACTGTGTCACCTCCTGCGGAGGCTGTTGGCCCGGTCAAGGCATCCAAGCGCATGTGACACGGCCGCCTCTGAGACAATACCAGCTCACTTCTCCCCAAGGAAAAGCCCAGAGATGCAAAGTCATTAACCTGCGTCCTTTGCAAGTCTACAGCTTCCCGGTAAGCAAACCCGCTTCCTTCCCTTCAGGGACTGTTTCAGGTTGAACCCACTTGGGCCCTGTTGTGGCCCAGAAGGGAGCAAACAAATAATTTGCCAGCTTACAAAATAGAGAGGTAAACGACTGAGGGCTGTACAAAAGGAAGAGAGATATTTTCCAATGGACAATTTAGCAAGTATGTTTCAGGGGAATTTTTAAAACTTGGTGCATTTCTATTTTTAAATGAAAGCCATACACTTGATCAAAAATGCAAAAATGCTATTTCTAGAAAATTGCACAGATAATTAAACCTAATTTCAATGATGTTTGAAATAATAGCAATAAATCTTTGTGGGCACTTGTATTCAGTCCACACTGAAAATTCATCTAAAGTTTATGTTAATACAGATTTTTCTCATCTTCGGTGCCTTTTTTATGAGTTGGGTGAACTAAGGCTCTGTCTACATAGACAAAGTGGGAAAGAAGAAAATTATTTGGCTAACTCAAGTACTTTAAAAATAGATTTAGTCTAATTATATGGAGCACGGTTTCAATTCTTCACGATTTTTCCTTTCGTGGCTGCAGTATCCATGTTGTCAATTCCCTGCTCTCAATTTTCAGAATAAATGGGTTATAATTCTCTCCCATCCACATAACGTGGATGGAAAGTTAAAACAAATGCATAATGAAACATACTGCTCCCCAGATGGAAATGTGGGTCAGATAGGAAAGCACTAGAGAGTTGTTCGTTTCAGGGATACCGGGACAAGGTGATGGCAAAACATATTTTGGTTCATTGTTAATCAGAACTTTTGAACCATGCCTTCCACAAGACAGCAACAGAGAGAAGTTCACTTCTGCCGACCCACTCAGCGTGCTGACGGGCAGACAAAGCTGCTCTGATATCTTGGAGAGGTAAAGTAACCCCGCAAGAAGACCTCCAGGAAAGAACTGGCCGACCAGCCTGTATTCTGATCCCAGCCTCCTTTCCCTGCACCGTATGTGATGGGAAGTGGTGGGTATCGGAGGGTGAGGTCATGAATACTGGAAACCTTCGCTGCCCCTTGCGGGCTCTACCACCCCCACAAAAAGTGTGCCCCTGTAATCTGACTAGGTGAGCTGAAATGAGCTAGAGTCATGAATTGCTATACTCTCACCTTAACTTTGCATTTTATTTCAGAGGTCAGCAAACTTTTTCTGTAAAGGGCCATAGAGTAAATATTTTGGGATTTCCAAGTAAAGAACTGGTGTCCCCCGCAAAATGCTCAGGTAGGCTTTTCCCACCATGGGTCACCTTTGCATGTGGAGCTAAGGCCAACTGAGATCCTGAGCATTTCCAAAGAAATTGTCACCACTTCCTTGAAGAAGGAAAACTACCCAGACTTGGGGTCATCTTCAAAAGAGAAGCCCTCTTCTGGCAAGGCAAACATCTAGAGCATCAAGTTCTGCCATGAGTCACCCTCTCCCCATCATGTGAGAACCTCCTCCTCTACCCTGGATGCCCAGGGCCCCTATCCCAGTCATTAGCTCACAAATAAAACACCTCTGTCTGCCGCATTTACTCTGGAATTTATAGCCATGTAAATTATCCACACTGTGTAATTAAATGTGTTCTTGTTATCTTGCTAATCTGTCTGATGTGAATTTCTTATTTTACCAGCTCAAGAAAAATTTCAAAGGAATGGGTTTGAGTCCCAATACAGGTCACCTAGAAGGTCTCTGCTGAGACTACTCAATACTTTTTTGGTGTGTAGACACGTCAATGTGCCTGCCTAGGCCCAAATCTTCACAAAACGTGTGTGTGATAAGGCCTGTGTGCTGACGGAAATATGTATGTCATTGCATTTCCACACCTAGGTACTTCCAAGAAAAGGTGTAGAAAGACTAACAAGGAAATCCCCGTTTGGAAATTCACAAAAGATACCTGAATTGATCTGAAAATCATCAGGGAAAGAAGGAAAATGCATGACTAATCAGCTGTTTCCCCCCAAATATGCAGAGGTTTTGTGTGATTACATTTCATACCAGGGATGAATTAAGCACAGGATTGGGACCTGAGTCTCCTGGGGGTCCAAGCAGAAAGGTTGGAGGGTCTTCCCTCCATCCTTTCTTCCTATTTCAAGGACCACATCAACCTCCACGTAAGGGTGTGTGGTGTGTGGACAGCATTTTTAATAGAAGTGCTGTCAAATACAGAAAGACTCATGTTAATACTGAACTTCGGTCATGACAACCATTTCTTTAGAGGATGACACTCAGGGAGCATATTGTTCACATGACAGGTAGAACCTTCAGGGCTCACTTAGCCCATAGGCCCAACCTGCTAGACGTGAGTCCTCATGAAAGTGATTGATGGCCCAGAAACATGCATCCTTTCTGGAGCACCAAATTATGTCAGGGTTTTGAAGACATTTCTACTGATGAAAACACACCTCTACTCTGCAGTAGAATGTAACATGTACACAACTTCTCAGATCAATCAGCAGCCTCAAAGAAGGATAGCACCGCTTTTGTGGTAAAGTGGGTCAGACATTCTACAGGCGGAATTTCTGGGGGCAAATTTATGTGTACTCAGAGATCATGGGGAAGCAGGTGACTTTCCTGAGTTTAAGTTCAGTAATTTGTAAAGCAGCTTATATAGCAGCAACTCTCAGAGATGGTAAGGTTTTATAGTCCTCACACAGCTTGCTGCATTGATTGCCTCCTGTGTCCATCTCCAGGACAGTGGCACAGCCCCTGCTCTCTGTCATGTCCCCACTGCGGCCCCCAGTACTGGGGAAGCTGTTCCATAAACACTTGCCTGGTGTTTCCAAGTATCAGATGCTGGGCACAGGAAACATGGTGAGATTTCATCTCTTCACCACTCCCCAGAAAAGGAGACACTTGCTCTAAAGGGTCATATCAACCTAAAAATTCAGGAGGCAATTAAAAAGGCAAAATGCATTTACTTAGGTTCAAAGAATTGCAATTTGGGGCAGAGAGATTCAGGGAGAAACCCGAAAGGTGCCCCCAGAAGAGATAAAGTTGGGGGCTTTATGAAAAGAAATGAGGTAAGTGGTAAAAGAAAGGAGTTAATGGGTGCTAACAAGCGTGTACTCCCTTGGACTGTGAATAATTGGCTACAGATTTTATTCTTTGATAAAAAGTCCATAATCATCAGTCCTTATGATCAGATGATCTCTCACATAATCATTTGCTTGATGGTTAAAACAGTTATGGTGGGCCCAGTTCAGAGGTCATTGGCCCAGATAAAATAAGACAGCACCCCAGCGTCATTTTAAAATGGCTTCCCAATTGTTCATTTTTCACAGTTCTTAGCCCTTCCAGCCAATGTCAAATGGACCAACACATGGGCATCCAGTGAGGCTTGGACCCCACTAGCTGAAATGCTAAGCAAATGATTCACTATCACACTTGACATTTTCAAAAGATGCAAACGGATCTGAATTATTTTCCATGTTGAAGGAGAAATTAAATAATTCATAATACTAAACCACTGTTGTTTGAACAAATGTTACTTGTCAGAAGTACAGTACTGTCTGTGGTAGGTCATGAATTTGCATTCTTAGTGCCAAAGCCATTTATTATTTCTTTATAAATACCCAGTTCTTGTAGAAATTGCATTTTTGAAAGGACACTGCACACATCAACATTAGCACACTTTGATTTTTAGACTTCATCACTTCATCCCTTTATGTTTATTTATCCAACTCAAAAATGTATTTATGGATTGCCTACTATGTTCAAGTCTCTACCTTCCAAGGGCTTCTATTCTGAGATGAGAGTATGAAGAGATCACATACGGTGTTTATTCAAAGTACAGCAAAGTTTGCATTACCAGGGAGGGGGCTCTAGTAGGAAAAAGCAAAGGTCTGCAAATAAGACCACCTGCCAGGTCAAGTGCCTCTTCTCTCCCTTTCCTGCTGGAAAGACTTAGGCTGGTTGCTTATTCTCCCTGGATTTGTAAACCAGCCTGGACAGCATCACAAGAACCTCCCGAGTAGGGCTGTCAGTGATAAGGAGTTAGTGTGATAACACTGTCAAAGAAGTCTACATGTGAACCACATCATGAGATTAAAAGTGATAGCCAGTAGGATGGAAAGGCCATCAGAGGCACGCTGTCTAAAAAAGTCACTGCCCATGTAATTTTATTAGATGTACCATCTAATTTCACCAGAATCGAAGGAGGAATTCTGACTTCAATTTGCAGGAACAGCAAGGGAAGTGGGGATGGGCTGGAGCTGGGAAATGATGACGTTGCACAGTGCTGGACACCTGGCTGGGGAGGCTGTGGACCCAGAGCCAGAGACCCCAAGCTCTGAGGCAGATGTCCACATTGCAGGTCTAGGCCCAGCACTCAGTGGGCAGTTTAGGAACCCACCCTGAGCTTCTGCCGGCTCAGGACTAGCAGTTGGGTCTTTGTGACCTCCAAGCTCACGAGAGGACCCGGACAGAAGGGGACTCATGGACAGAAGCCAAAGCGGTTGATGGTTGTCAGCCCTCAGGATACATTTAAGCAGTGGGTATAGCAGAGGACGCAGTGAGGACATATGAGTGTCAAGGATAAAGGCTGCTCCCCAAGCTCCATCCTACGGACTCTCACCCCCACCCTCCCCTGAACTCAAATGCACCCTGGCAAAAGGGATGGGGGAACCACAGACTGTGACCTAGAAAGGAATTCCATCCTGGAAAAATTAAATGGATCACTTTCTTGATCCCCTAAGACTGCAATCCGAAATCCAAACCCCTACATCTGCACCTCAGTTATTCCCTCTCTGAGAAGAGCAGGAGCTCTTGGAGGGTGATGAACAGAGAAAGCAGTAAGCACAACAGACTCCGCTGCCAAGATGGGTGTCTTCTGGTGGTGCCAGGAAAGCCAGTGCAGTCGCAGTTCAGTGCTTGAGATGACCTCCTGCAGAGAACGTGTTTGCCGTGCTGTTGGCTCTCATGCTCAGCTAGAATCCCTGAGAGACCCCACCATCTGCTTTCTTCTCAATCTCTTAACCCTCAAACACACATTTTGGCCCAGAGCATCCTTTCTGTCATTCCTAGGATAATATGGACTCACTTCAAATGTCTCTGCTTAAGCAACAAGAGCAGACTGAATTCTGCAGAAAGTCTAATAAATAGAAAAAAGAAGTGATGGGAAGGTCACTGCTGAGATTAGGTTACAAAGAGACAGTGGATCCTGTCTTCCCTACGCACATGCTCGCTCGCTCCCGCCCCGCCACCGCCCCATCTCTGTCTCTCTCTCCTCTCTCTGTCTCTCTGTGTCTCTGTCTCTGTCTCTCTCTGTCTCTCATTTGCTCTAAGGGATGCCAGTTCTGTGTTGTGAGCTTCCCCCTAGAGAGGTGGCAAGTAACTGAGGGCAGCCCCTAACCCATAGCCAATGAGGAACTGAATTCCGCCAATAACCATGTCAGTGAACTTGGAAGCGGATCATCCCCCAGTTGAGCCACCAGATGAGACTATGTCCTGACACCCTGACACCTTGATCACAACCCAGATTCCCAACCTACAGAAATCCTGAGATGATAAATGCTTGATATTTAAATCCATTAAGTTGTGGGTCGTTTGTTCTACAACAATGAATAACTAAGAGATTGCCTATAAACTATTTTCTTTAAAAATTTCAGATTTTCCCTACATTGAAGAATTGTGTTCTATTTATTTCCTTCACTTTCACTCAGTAAGAAATTTTATGAGCTGCTCATAAAAAAAAAAACAAAAACAAAGCTAAATTTAGCCTCTACTATTTGAATCACATTTCCTATTTTCTACCCTGCTTAAAACAAGACCTTAGTACATTCTCCTAACATTTTAAATTTTTACATTTTTAATTCTTAAAAGCAAAAGAAATAAAAAGAAGAGCTAGCGAGACTTTCTCTGCATATACTATTGATATTCTTTAAACAGAGAACAATCTCCTTCAATCTCAATTTCTAGCCTCTTGCTCTATCAAGTGTTGCAAAATTACATTTTTCCCTACATTACCCGGAAAGATTGTTCCTTTTCATATCTTATGCACTAGCTGTTCTGACAGTACAATCTCTGTGCAAATTTTTAAAGAACCTGTTATTTGAGAAATGAACGCTTCTGTTACCACGGGTGTGTAGGGGACCATGACACTCTTCTCTCTCCTGCCCCATGGGGCGTCTCCATGCAGTGATACCCAACATCTCAACTAACTCCAGCCCGAAGTCAGGACTTTCTTGAAGCAGAAACTTTCATATTAGCCATCTGTGGTGATTGTTTTCTGCAAATAGAAGATGAATTTTTAGCGGTATTCATAAAAGAAAGTTTTCGATCAGACTTTGTCCCCACATACACAACAACATGAAAACTGAAGCACCCATCTGGATAGTTCAAGTACCTCCTTCCCCATCACAACCCCATTTTACTGGAAATATCTTGATAGTTGAGATAAAAACATAGAGGAGAGGAGTTTTCATGGGTGATGCAAGCTGTGGTCCTAGCTTCCTGTGGTAGCTGGACCAGACGCCCCTTTCTGTGAGGCTGAAGGAGAGGACCCTGCTCCCCAGACCAGTGGGGTGCATTTAATTAGCACCTGCTGGGCCCTTGCTGACCCCGCAGGGAAGAATGCTTACAGCCTGGACCCTGGTGGACCCCTCCCAGCAACTCGGCTGCTTCCCGTCACCCACTTCCAGCACCGAGAGGCCTCTCCCCGCATCTGGCTTCTCCATCGCCCTGTCCCACTTTGGTTTTCCAGGGAACACCCCTTACTGCCTAAAATTACATTTTTCTGGAACATTTTCATGTCATTTCTCCTGCCTGACTATAAACTCCAAAAAGACAAGGACTATGTCTCCTTCACATGAAACTCCAAGCAAATCCATCAAGTAGCAACAATGATAGAGCAAATAAACGGATGGAACAGATCAGATTGCTGAGGAAAAACAATACAAGATAATCATTAGGGCTGAGTGGCGGGCAGGGGTTGGGGGTGGTCAGCACGTACACGATGCATCTATTTCCCAGGAACCGGATTATGAGACTATAAAGGAGGAAGCTTCCACAACGTTGGGAACGTGGAAAGAAAACACGCTCATCCTACCATGCAAAGCATAAGAGGAAATGCTCCCAGATTATTTTAAGCAGCAGTGACTGATTGGAGGGATGTATAACTCAGTCACCTGCGTGACAGTCCCTCACAAGCCTCAAGTATGATGAATGAAGCCATAAACCAGGCCAACATGTCCAGCGCCCCGGCTCTGTGTCAGCCTCCCATTGCATAAACGTTTCAGAGGCCTGGCCAGGAGGCCACAAGAGAGATGAGCCCACTGGTGAAAAATGCATATTGGGTGCCATGCACGGCAGTGATAACTTGGTAACTGAAGGAGAATGAGAAGCCGGTGCTGTAATTGGGCCTAAGTGGCAATTGCGGGGAAATGACTGGGAACCACGCCTCATTACAGGAACACGTGCTCATGCTCCCGGCGCCTGCAGCCCTCTAACGATGATGTATTCGCACTGCTTCCTATTCCTGCAGAAGCTGTATAGATGGAGAGAACAGATGGATGGCTTGACCTTGGGCTTGGCCTGGAACATGACTACAGTCTAATAAAGTCAAATGATGTCCTTTTCTCCCTTCAAGGCAAAGCCATCGTCTGTGCAGGAGGAAGGTGCCTCTACCCACCCACCTAACCAGGCTGATTCGAGTAGGGTCCAGGTAAGCGAAGGCTTCATCTCCCTCGGTCTTCGACCTAGGTGCTGATGCCAGCCTTTGTCCCACCTGCTTGTCCACTTTCCCTCATGCCAACATTCCCTATTTCAGTCCCTTGTCCCAATGTCAAGCTGATGCTTTCTTCTCTACCATTGATGTCATGACAATAAAATCATGTCCAAATAATTTGGAGTAACAAGTAGCACCTCTCTGACCTCAGGCAGGACAAGTTCACAAAGCTCTCCCAGAGGCCCAGAGCCTGGACAATACTGAGGACAGCCTCACAGTCAATTGCATTGATCAAAAGTTAAATAGGTTGACCAGAAGAATTGATTGGAAAGGAGTAAGTTTGTAACTATATAATGTCAACAACCAATTGGAAAAATACTTTCAATACATAATGCAACTTACTGCCAGAAAGATGGGGTAGATTTGCAACAACTATGTCTCACTGAGTTCAGTCATTGCTTCTCTACCAAGGTCTTCCCAGGTTCCTCCCTCTCCACCAGGTTGACAGGAACTGTAGTGAGAAAGAATGGAACTCTGGTCAGTCATCACATTGCACCTCTGGGTCCTCTCACATAAGACCAGAGTTTGCTATGGCAGGATCAGTCTCCGCCACCCTTTATCCCCTCTGCCCAGCACAGAGCCTAGAATGGGGAAGGTTCTGGGGTTCATTTCTTACTACTGTTATAACAAACAATCACACACAGAGTGACTTTAAAAAGCACAAATTAGTATAGTTCTGGGAGGTCAGAAGTCTAACCCATCTCACTGGGTCAAAATCGACACTGGTGGGGCTGGTTCCTTCTGGAAACTTTAAGGGAAATCTCTTTCCTTGTTTTTCCAGCTTCTAGCAATGACTGCATTCTTTGACTCATTGCCCCATCTTCCTCTTTAAAGCCAAATGGCTCTTTAAAGTTTTCTCATATATCATCACCAGCACAACTCCCTCCCTTCCCTAACTTTAAACTCTTGTGGTGACACTGAGCCTGAATAACCTAGGTTGATCTCCCCATTTCAAGATTAGCTATTGACCTGAATTTCATCACCATTTCTGAACTCCCTGTTTACAGGTTCTGTGGGTTAGAAGGTGACCTCTTTGAAGGATGTTACTTTGCATACCTCAGGCTTCAACCTTAAACTCTGTAATGAATGCCGGGTCACCTGAAAACTCTGAACCTTTTACTGCAGTCACATGACCCCCAGACAGCTATTTCATCCTCAAAATATTTCACGTTGAAAAAAAAAAAAAAAAAACTCCCCCAGAATGTTGTCCATTTCTAGATCACTCCCCAAAGGAAGAACTGGCAAACAACTTTCAGTCCTACTCAGAATGTGACCTGCCAATTGACATTATCATCAATAACCAAGTAATCAATACCTATGATGAAGCACCCAGCATTGTTTAGTCTCAATGAAAGTGGCAGAAGACTTACTGATTCAATTCTTCTTCAACACCATTTAAGGGAAACCAAAAATAAATTTTGTTTAAATTCTGACTCTCTTGGGTTTCCTCAATCAGCCCCAGAAAGCCATTCTAATGACATGAAAGATGCACATGCTGAGGAGAAGGCATAGATGCAGGAGCAGGTGCACAGCTGCTAGCAATCCTGAAGCTGATTTTCCTGTGAAAATGCCTGAACCAAGCAGGTAAATTCCAAGTTTCCACAACTTCTGTCTTTTATGAACAGTGGCATTCTCTCTGCCAGACACCTACCAGACACAAACTGCTCCTGCTACCCACAGGCTGAGGGCAACTGGAGTCAGGACACCAAGATGCTCAGAGGGGAGCTGTCCGGTTCAGCACCTGGAGGTTGTGCCCTCTCCCTGGGGGCTCTGAGTCTTTCTAGAGTAGAAGTACCTTTGAGTTCTCAGGATGGGGGCCTCTGAGTTCTCAGGATGGGGGCGCACTCAGATGAGAGCATCATGCTGTGAAGATTTGTCTCTACAACCTTCAGTGGACCCTACAATGGCTGCCCTCACTACACACAGACATCTGTGGACAGTTGGACCTTTTGCAAGGAAAAGGCACTCAGACTCCCTATGGTTCTGAAGACTCATGAACTTCGTCATTTTTCACTTTTAGTACCCAAGAAAAGTAGACAATTCTGTTCATAACCTTTGCATTATGACTTAAGATCACTTTATAAAGAGAAAATACAGTACTATCAGTTTGTTAGAGCTGCACAATATATTTTCTATTAAGAAAGAGAAGTCATATTCATTATTATTATAGCTGACTCTGATTTACTGGATATTTACTATGGGCCAGGAAGTAAACCAGATGCTGTAAAAACACATTACCACATTTAATCATTATCACAAATTAAGAGAAATATTTCTTGCAAATGAAACTAGCAAAGTTCAGTAAAGTGATATAACTTTCCAGGTGGTGGAAGTATCTGCTTTCAATTTCCAGGTATGTAGAGCTATTTCTAATTATCTGAATGTCTATTATCTTGTCAGTGGGATGTGAATTTTGAAATCTGAAGTGTAAATCCTTTAGGTCTTGAGACATTCAAGAGATGGTGCATTAAAATTTCTAATCAAGCCAAGGTATGCTTTAGAAAGCACTATATGTTAGACCCTCCAAGACAGCCTCATGGTTTTTACTTCCAGATTTCAAATGTGGTCAACCGTTGTTTCACTTGCTTGCTATCCATTTATATTCACCCCAGAGTCATCCACTTCTAGAAGTCCTTGTTTATGGCACAGGGGACTAAGGAGAAGTGGGGATTTTAAGGAAAATGGCAAAAATGGGGGCGGTCTCCCAGCCCTGGGGTTTGACCCACCTCAAACCTGACTGCCTCTCTCCTCTCATCCTCTCTTTTCCTCTTTCCTGTATCAGAGTACCTTCTTTCAGAGTCAGGATCCCCAAACCTGAGGCTGAACCTTTATAACTAGACCTTCTGGATGTTGAAAGTCTAATTCAGAGAGACAGAAGACCCCAGTGCTGGCCCCTGTCATCTTTCAGATGAATCATAATTGGAGACCTATGTGATGAGATACTTCCAGTCACATCGCAGTATTGTGAAAGAAACAGCTACATGTCAGTCATTTCACATCCTCAGAATTGCAATCACTTAACATTATAGATGGGTCCCCTGTCACCAGAATGATGGGGCCTGCCTACGCTCTGGTGTCCAATGACAAAGAGGAAAGCAGCCTGGCCTCCAGGAGCTGGCCTGACTGACTGCAGTGTTCTATCAAACATCAATCACTTCATAAACTTCACACCCAGCAAGACTGGCTTGTGACCACAGTGGGTCAAGACGAGAATCGGATTAATCATTTCTGAATACAAACAAAATACATGCATTGCCAAGGTCACAAAATGCCAGCTATCCCCCACCCCAATCCTGACTGATGGGAGTGATGACCGCATCTTTATCAATGATGATGGGGCTGTGGCCTAGTCTTCCATGTGTCAGATAAGATGTATTAAGATATGCAACCATTGAATTACCAGAGTGCCAAGTTCTGTTTCCTTAAACCCTCCCCACACCACCCAAAGTTCAAAGTCAATTCTAAGTCCTCTCTAATGCCCTCTGACTACATACCCATGGCTCCCAGTTGTGTTCATCTTCAATCCAAGTCCAAAACCCAACTTCTACAAACACGGGTGTGTGATAGGGGCACCTGCTTAGGACACTGACAGCAAGAATTATCAATCGGTGGGTCTATCTGATGCCATGGCTGCAGAATCCTAGCTTGGCAGAAATCCTTTAACAAAAAACTGACAACTCTATAAACGTAATGAGTGTGTTTGGATAGGCTTTGTGAATCTCTTCCACCATTTCCTCTCACTCCAAAGAATAAAAGGGTCTGGAGATAGTTTCAGCCTTAAAAAAAAAACAGTGTGCCCTGATAGAAAAATGGACAAAGAATATGAAGAGACAGTTCATTGGGAAGAAATACAAATGACACACTCAGGAAAAGATGTTCTACCTGGCTCATAATAAGAGAATCGCTCATTGAAACTACACTGTTGCCATTTTTCATCAATTAGACAAGCGAAAATCCAAAAGTCTGAAACAGCGAAGGAAATAGTCATTCTCTCATATATATACGTATATATATACATATATACGTATATATATGTATGTATATATATATATATATATATATTGCTGATAGGAATGAAAATGACACCATCCCTACAGAGAGATATTTGGCAGGAGTCAACAAAATTATGTGTGCTCTTTCTTTGAACCACCAATCCCATATTTGGGAACCTATACCAAAGATCCACTGGCAGAAACACAAAATTAAATCTTAAGAAGCTACTTACTCTGCATTGTTCATAACGTCAAAGACTGTTAACCTAAATGTCCCCCAACGGGGTGAGCTTCTTAGACATTGATAACAGAATACTATGCAGCTGTGAAGGGATTGGGACCATCTCTCCATGACTGTGAGGATCTCCGGGTAGGCTGTTGTGTGAAGAGAAGAAGACGTACAGCCGCAGAGCTCGGTGCTGCCTTTCATGACTGCCAGGGTGAGGGGCCAGGGCACATGCGGGCAGCGGGAAGATGGCAGATCTGACTGAATACCCCTGGCTAAGTCATCTGGGCTGTGAATCTAGAGGGTTTTACAAATTTTTAAAGCAAATTTAACCTTTTTAAAACATGGTTAGCTCTCAGGAAACTGAAAAGAAACCAAAAGAATATCAAGATGGTGATATATCACACAGAAAAGAATTCTTATATCAACCCAAAACAGTATTTTCAAGGTGTATCCCAAGTGGAATATAGTTTATATTTTACATATTCTAAAGTCAAAAACAATTGAACATATTTCTAAATTGCTGCCTCTGTCTTTTGTTAGTTATAATAAGAATATTTGAAATTATGAAATTGAAACTTACATATATATATGTACATCACCCCTTTCTCTCTCTCCCTCTCTCTCTATATGTATGTATGTATATATACACATATGTATGTATATGTACAAAAATTCATACATAGTACGGTAACATAAATAATACTGTAATAATATTAGGGAAAAGGTCTTCAATATAATAATACTGTATTTAATACCTGTATTTAAATGATATTACCTAAATCTTTGTGTCCATCCACAATTATTTTCTTAGAATAATTTCCTAGATGTAAAATGACTATATGAAAGATACTGAAATTTTTGAAGATAAAGTAGCCTGGGGACTTTTTAATCATAAAACCATCTTTAAAAACCACTAGCAGTACTAGAAGTGTTGCCTTTCACAGCTTCTTCAACAATGGGTGTGGTCACCTTTCCTACTGGTTTCCAATATGGTGTTGAAAAACAATCACCTATTGCTATTTTTGTTTCATTTCTTAGATTGTTAGTGAAATACAAAGTTTTCCGTGTGTATTTATCCGCTCAACATCCTACATATATGAATTATCTGTTCGTCTCTTCTGCCTGCGTTTTCCTTCAGTATGTGTTGATCCTCATTTTGTCACTCCCATTATACAGCTGGTCTGTAGCATAAGCTTCCCAGAGTACCTTCGAGAAGCAGACATCATATGAATACAGAATAATCAGAAAATGCAGAAAATTTTTAAATAAGTATTTCCTGGAAACCCTTTGTTACAAGGGACTCTGAAGAGACTTTGGAGGCCACAGAGATGACCTGAGTGGTGCCATGTCCTTAAGGAAGTTTATCGTCAGGGGGAGAGAGTATGAAATATGCACATACAAACCACATCACAAGAAGGAAAGGTCACAAGGAAGGAGATAATAATCTACTGTGGGATTTCCTTTCACTGGGGAGATAAACCTTAAGCTTAGAGGAGGAGGTGGCAGTTAATCTTGCTTCAGAGAATGAATAAAATACTGATATGTGGATATTGAGAAAAAAGTCCTTGATATAGAGTGTACACATGAATAAAACCAGAGGCTCAAAGCATGGGGTCTGATTATAGAAGAGGAAGTCATTCCACTTAGTTGTAGTAAAAATAAGGAAAGTGAAATCTGAAAAGTAAGGCTGTACTTTTCCATCGAATCTAGAATATGTAGACTCTTGAACAGGCTGTGGGAATTTGAAACCATTCTGTAAAAAGAATGGGTGAATATTGATGGCTTTATTTGTAGGGGAAATGCTAGATCCAAGTGCAGTTTTACAGACCAGTTCAGTATCACATGTCAGGGTTAGAGGTGTCAGTCCTGAGCAAGGGTCACACTTTTGGGAAACAGTCAGATAAGAGATAGTAAAGAGCGGAACAAGGGTACCCACAGGGGTACCCCAGTGAGGCAAATGAGATTATATCAATAGGGCAAAAGGAAGCAGTAATAAGTTTGCAGAAGAGATAGTCAGCATGTTAATGATGTGAGTGGAGGAGAGTAGTTCTGGTCGAGAAGAAAGGGTGGAGATGAGTTTGCCTGCAGATGGAAAGAAAATAGAGGACACCAATGTTGGAAGTGCTCAGATGGCTTTGAGTTTCCACAAGATAATCTAATAAGGTAGAAGGTAAGACATTCTATTCTGAAAAATGGGCAATCAAGCGGAAGTGTGAGAAGGGGGAGTTTGCTAATGCATTCCGTGTGACCTCTGAGAAGAAGTCATTCAAGATGAGTAAGAGGACTGCCCAGCAGTACTAAACCAACCAAACTCTTCCAGTTTGCACTAACGACTCTTTAGGTTAGTTTGAAAGTCACCAGGATTACTTAAGAAAGAAGACTGGGGGGTTTGTGATCAAATACAATGTCTGTCTTCGAGATTCAGCAGCAGGAGGGAGGGTAAAGCAATCTCAATGGATTTGGAGGATATTTGAAGAAGGAACCAGGGAAAAAGACACAACCTGAAGCAAAGGAATTGCAATTGGAGGTAGAGGGCTGGTTGTTCTATGAAGGAAGCAAAAGAAAAGCCAACTTGAGGAAGATAGAAAGGAGACAGGTGTGAGGAAGCTGTGTTCTTCCTCACTTGGTGCCTTGACCATTTCTTCCAACTTGGCACAATGCCCCCTGAGAGAAATGTTGTTCGTTCTCTTTGCTGACGGTCCCAGCTCTGCTTTAACTACAAAGGGTAAATCTTATTAAGCATTTGGCTCAGATCACCCAAAACAGTAAAGCAAATAGCATTCTCGTGTCGTTCCTTTTTTATTTGTGTGTGCCATTAACATTAAACACATGAAGTTGCAACAACAATATAATTGACGACTTAATGGGCTGAATTTAAATCCAAGTCGTATTTCTATTCATCTAAAAGCTATCCCTTAAAAGTCTGTAAAATTAATTTATTGAAAAAAAATTCACCATAAACGCTACCAGAAAAATCTCCTCTGAATAATAATGCCCATAGATTTTGAAGCTTTCCTGTCTCCCATTTGGATCAGCTCATAACTTCTTCCTACAGATTGTGTTATCGAAAATGTGACCAAAATTCTCAGTACAGGAGGTATTCGAGTATGTGTCTCCCAGAACCTCAAAAATCACAGAGAAGTTAAGAGTAAGAAAAAAACACCAGAAAGACATACAATATATATAATATTGGTAGCAATACTTGGAGTCCAAGTAGGTGCCCCAGATCTGTGCCCACCACAGAAGAGGAGAAAAAAGAAATCACAGGTCTCAACATGGTCCCTTTGAATCACCCATCAAACTGACCTCTCAACAACCACGTTGAACTCATTCCTGTGGCTACAACAAATTACCACAAATGTGGTGACTTAAAAAATCAGGAATTTACCCTCTGACCGTTCTAAAGGACAGAAATCTGAAATGAAGGTGGCAGTAGGGGTACATTCCTCCCAAAGCCTCTTGGGGAAGGTCCTTCTTGCTTCTTCCAGCTTCTCTTCCCATTCTGTCATCTGTAAATACCCATGTCACATTTAAGTTTCCCCTGGATAATCCACGATGGCTTCATCTTCCTTCTACACCTTTATTGATACAGAACTGACATATAACATTGTCTAAGTTTACGGTGGACATGTTAATTGGGTATATTCACATGTTGCAAAATGTTTGCTGCCATAGCAATAGCTACCAGCTCTGTCACATCACCTAATAATATTTCTCTTGTGTGGTGTAAGACCTACTGTCTCAGCAACTTTCCGGCATCTCACACAGTGTGGGCTACAATCACCATACTGTACATTAGATCACCAGGGCATATTCATCTTAAAACTGGGAGTTTGTCTTCTTTGACCAATATCTTCCCTTTCTCCACACCAACCTGGTGACTGCCATTCTAGCCTGTTTCTATAAATTCAAATGTCTTAAATTCCACATATAATGGAGATTACACAGAATTTATCTTTCTCTGACTTACTTCACTTAGCCTAATGCCTCAAAGTCCATCCAAGTTGTTGAAAATGACCGGATTTCTTTTTCTCATGGATGAATAATATTCCACTGTCCAAATATGCATAATGTGCATGTATCTATTTATTCATCACTAGTGAACACCTAAGCCATCTTCACCCCATACTATAATATGGTTATTATAAATACTGCTACAAGAAACAAGAATGCAGATATGTCTTTGTGATTCTATTTTCATTTCCTTCAATACATGCCCAAAAACGGGATTGTTGGATCATATGGTAGTTGTAGCCTCAAAGTTTTGTGGACCCTCAATACTGTCTTCCATAGTGTCTGCACTATTTATAGTTCCACACACAATGAATAGACTCCTTATTTTTCTACATCCTCACCAATAATTTTATCTTTTGTACTTTTAATATAGTCATTCTAATATATGTGAGGTGATAGCTCATTGTGGTTTATGGTTACATTTCTCTGATGATAATAATGTTCAGCACCTTTTCATGTGCCTGTTGACCATTTATACATCTTCTCTGAAAAAAATGTTTATCCAGATCCTTTGATGATTTTAATTGAATTATTTGCTATATTGCTTCTGACTGATCTCATCCAAAGATCCTAATTATGCCTGCAGAGAGTCTAAAGGACTGTTTTTATAAATAAAGTCACATTCACAGTTTCTGGGAGTGAAGACATGGACATATCTTTTTGAAGACCACTATTCAACTTCTCACCCAGGTGTAGACAGATAGCATTTTTTTCCAGTAGGATACTTCTGGCTGTGAGTAATAGAAATCACATCTCCAACTAGCATACACAGGAAGGAAGTACATTAGCTCGCATAACTAAAGATATAGAGAACCTTGGAGTGTTGCAGGTCAGAGAAGAGGGACTCAGAGATTCACTCCCCTATTCAGTATCAACTTCCATCCAAGGTTTATTTCAGGAAAAGCATGTGGCCATTGGAGCACCAGGTGTTCTTAATCATGGACAGCAAAGAAGAGCAAGAGAAAACTTCCCCTCAACCACAGATATACATCTGATTGAATCTAATCACAGGGAACCAATGGCTCCCAGGAGAATTCTGTGTCTCATTGGTTAACAAATTCTAAGTTTCATCCTTGATTTGGGATAGGTTGAGCATCTTCTGATCTCCATGTTTATATAGAAGAGGGAAGAAAATCTCAACAAAATCATAGACAGAAGGAGGAAACTGGTAGCTCCACTAGGATGTTTAATGTAATCGTTGTTTAAGAAGGATGATTGTCTAATGCAAGATCACTAGTAACCCCACAATCACCCTGTTATTTTATCAGGTACTAGGGTTTGACCCGACCTTACAATGAACTAGAAAATTTGGGAACACTTAATAGCATTTTGAGTTAATTTCTTGGTTGATTCTGCCGCCATGAGGACAGGAAGGGGAGATAAAACAAGATGGAAGAGAGATGGGAAAGGGTAAAGTGACCCTAACAACTTGCAAAAATGTCTAAGAAGTCATGTGAATGAGGGAGAACTCTCCATTCTCATTGTTGCTGCTGCTGGTTTTGAGAGGACAGAACAAGAGTCACTGTGCCTCTCTAGATAACACAGTTCTACCTTTTTACCAAATGCATGGTCTCCCTTTATGAGTAGAGCTGGATAAGTGCTAATTCTTAATTTCTGAGCCCACTTCCATTGTGCTTCCTGAGAACCACTTCCTGGATGTTATCCCATTTCCTCATTGTCTGAAGAAAATGACAAGGCTATCTCCCTCCTTCACTGACATCTGTCACTGAGAGATTCTTGAAACAGCATCCTCAGGGTCCATTACAAGTGCACACACCATACAACTGTGGTTTGTCTGGGAGGTACCCTGGAACTTCTGCAGGATGCCAATCTCAATCATGCTGTGAGAATTTTACTAGCTTAACCATGGAAAGCCATGAGTTCCAATCACTTCTCAAAATCCCTCTGTGAATCTAGGTATGGATTTTACTTCTCATTTGTGATACAAGGTTCAAAATCATAAGGACAGGATGAGTCAAAGATCAAAAATCATCATATTACAGAAAGAAATGAGCTTCCCCGTTCTTTTAACAGTAGAATTTCATCTGTATACTTTCCACATTTGGAAAATTTAGAAAATACAGAAAAGTATAAGAAGAAATTGCAATGTGAATCCATCACCCATAGATAACAAACGTGAATTATCAACAATTTGGTATATATCCTTCCAATGATATTTATGTGGATTAAAAATTCCCCCAGGCAGATGAACAACTAGATAAACGAATGGTGGTATGATAATTAGACTGACAAAGTTTGGCAGATTGTTCTTGTTACTTAAAAACACAGTGGGAATTTCCCATATTTTTATGTTGAGGACACGATTTTTGTTTTGGAGAACTTTTTGTCTCTAATTATTTTATAACATTTCAAACTTGGAGGAAAATTTCGAGACCAGGTCAAAGAACTCCTACACTCTTTACCCAGATTAATGAATTGCCAGCATTTTGCTTCATTAGCTTTATCATTTACATTTGTGCCCTTGCTTGCTTCATAGATGATAGATACATACATACATACATACATACATACATACATACATACATACATACATACATACGTAGACAACATAGCTACATAGATATACAGATAATGATTGATAAGAGAGGGGCTTTTCCAAATTAAAATATCATATTTTTATCCCCAAATACTAGGGGGTTATTTCCTAAAAATAAAATATTCTCTCACTACATACCACCACACAATGATCAAAACAGAGGAATTGGACATTGATTTAAAAAAAAATACTATCATTTAATCCACAATTTATTTTAAAATTCCTTCAATTATCCTAAGACTACATTTATAGTTATTTCTCTTTTCCCTGTCCAGAGCATAATCCAAGATCATACAATGTAGGAAGAATTTAGTAGATGTTTAGTATCCCATCATACAGATTTCCGTCAATCAGTTTTTATCATTACATGTTTATATTTGACTTCTATATTTTTTTCCATATGTGATGGTACTGGGAGTATCCTTTCTCTTAAAACTTTGTTCCAATCCCCTCAGCTAACTATCTTAGAATTAATGAATAGTTTCAACCATGTAAAGTTCTCATTTGGCAGGTCAGAATGATTACTGGCTACTTCAGTTCTTTCAATTCAATAGAAAAGTGGAGTCACCCAGGCTCAGGAGATTATTAAGTCCTTTAGCAAGTACTACCAAACTGCCCTCCTGAAAAGTTACACTTTTGCTTCTGCTGAACATGAGATTGCCCAATACTTTCATCTCCATCAGCCTTGATTAGTGAACTTACACTACTGTTTGCTTGGTGGAAAAAAAAATCATGTCATTGTTTCAATTTACACTCCTATAAAAAAAAAACAAAGTTTTAAAATATTTGTGATCTAGAGACCATTTATATTTTTCTTTTGTGAGCTTGTTGTTTTCTTCCGTATTTCTACTGGTGTGTTCATTATTAGACGGCTGATTTTAGAAACTGTATATGAAGGAATTAACTCTCTGTTTGCCTGATTTGTCATCAGACTTTATTTGCTTATTTGATCTGTGGTGATTTTATCTAAACACAGTGAACCGACAATTTCTCAGTGACATAAAATGCCCTTTCTCTCAGATTCAGATAAATATTCACCTACTTTTTTCTTAATTGTATGATGTTTTTCAATGCTGAATTGTTTTGTTCAATGGAATTTATTTTAAAGTATAATCTTCACAATGTGAAATATGCATTTAATGTCATTTTTAATAGCTAACAAAACTTATGTTGCATTTATTGGACATATTTCCCGACTGATCCGAATTATCAAGTGATCAAAATTACATAATCTACTTCTTTCAAGTGCTCCATTCTGAGGCCACAGCATTCAAATGTTCTGTTATTAGGACCCTTCTGTACCATCAATGCCATGTTGTTTTGATTATGGGCATTTTAAATTCACTTATTTTTAATGACTGTATTTGTAATACATACCTCATTGTTGCTTGTCTTTTTTCAAAATTTCTCTGAATACTTTTCTTTCATTTTTTTTTTTTTTTCTGGAATCACTTTGCCAAGTTACAAAGACTCCAGTGCAATTGAAGTAGAAATTGCACTAAAGTTATAAACTAATTTGAAGCAAATAATTTTCAGAATATTCAGTTGCCTTACAGGAAAATACACATCTTTTCTTGCTCCAGTAGTGTTATATTTCTCTCACTAACATATTTAATTAAATTTTCATACTTTGTATTTGTTACAAATTTATTCCAATTGGTTTTATAGTTGTATTGCTATTATGAATGGCCAAATTAGGAAATTTAAAAAAAAAAATCTGTCTTTTATAGAAATGAGATTGGGTGATCTGAGTGAATTCCAATGGACATTACTGTTGAGACTTTCTTGGGAACAGTCACCAGTGGCCTCCATCTCACACCTAACCAGGTGGACAAGGTCTTGCGAAGGACATACACAAGCAGAGAGCCAGGACTTGGGTCAACCGATTAAGTCATATCCTTGTGAGGGAGAAGCTACCATGTGCCCCAGGAGGCCTTGGGAAAGCACTGCTGGTGGTCACTGGGTTTTTGACTGCTGTTTATTATGGCACAGAAAAGAGCTCTATAAAAAGAAGCCAGTGTAAACACAGACCCCAAAAGGCAAGCCCGGGAAATCCGCTGTGCTTCCTAACACACGCTGACCTCCTCTGATACCAGCCAGGCTGCTTTTCGTTCCCCGCACAGAAGCTACTGCTTCTGGTCCAGATAAACCAAAGCATGTAGAAGCTTAAATACAGCCGCTCCTGATTCTTGCAGGTAGACCCTGGTTTCCAGTTAAAGAGGTTCAAGTTGCCGAGGTAAAATTATCTGGTGGTTCTACCTGAGCCATGATGGGCCGGCGCCACCTGGATGGGCCAGAGAAAACTGGACTCTTATCCCTAGCACTGCCCCAGACACTCACAGCAGGGGCATGCTTGGCCCAGGCAGGCCGCACTGACCTCACCTTCACAGCTGGAGTGGAATCCCTCATGACAGTGAGTGGAGTTTCTCTGAAGGTTTCACAAGGGCCTGGCACAGACTCTTTCCAGTCATTGTCCCTGATGTGGGATCACTCGGTCAAGACCATGATGGCCATGCATGAGCTCACCTCCTCTCTCCAAATGTGTTGACGGGAGAGATCAAATATTTCACACATACTGTTCAAAAGCAGAGCCACCCTCAACACCGGAGGATGAGTCCACAGGTGCAGAGAGTGCACGGAGGGCAGCACCACACAGCTCAGGAAGGTGTCTGCAAGCTGAGCCTGAGCCCCTGCTGGATTCAGGGCCCTGAACTGGCCCAGCTTGTACCCCTGAGAGCAGCCGAAATAGCCCACCACGCTGTGGGTAATTCAGTGTGACAACGTGACCAGGCCCCGGGGTGCGAGACATTTAGTAAACATCACCTCTGGGGGTGTCTGTGAGGGTGTTTCTGGACAAGATTAGCACTGACCCAGAGACCAAGTAGAGAAGATGAATCTCCCCAATGTGGAGGCCTGAATGGAGAAGAAACGGGGAGGAAAGGAGAGTTCGTGCTCTCTCTGTCTGACTTTCTGAGCCGGGGCATTCATCTTCTTCCCTGGCCTGGAATTCACACCATCAGCTCTCCAGCTCACAGGCCTTCAAACTAGATGGCACACTCGCCTGGGGCTCCAGCTTGCAGACTTCTACTGTGGGACTTCCCAGCCTCCGTTATTGTGGGATTCGTCTTCATAATAAATCTCAATGTCTATAGAAACATGTCTCTATATAATGGGATATAATATACATGTATATGACTATATGTTATAGAATATATATGTGTATATATAGATAAATAGATAGATACACACACACATACATTTGCAGATGTGTATTGGTCTCCTATTGGCTCTTCGTCTGGAGAATCTTGACAGACACACAAGCCCAAATCACAGAACAAAAGGAATCTGAACAAGGTGCTTATAGGAAGAAACTCCATAAAATACAAATGCTCAAAAGTTACAAACCGCACAAGGAAAACTGCTGTTAGGAAAAACTAATGTGAATTTCAATATCCTAAAATGAATACAGTACTGTAAACAAAAGGAACAACAAATATTAATATAAAAATAAGTTTTTATAAAACCTGAAAGAGAACAAATAGAGGTTACTGTCAGAAGTCAGAACAGCACTATCAAGTGCCAAGAAAAAGTAACTGTGACGTCGGAATTCAATGTCAACTTGATTTGTTATTTAAGAATGAGGGTGAAATTAAGGTATTCCCAGAGACATGTAGATAAGATTATCACTCAGAAACCTTTGCTGACAGCAACACTAAAGGATATGCTTTAAGATGGACAAAAAAGAACCCCAACAATGGGTAACAAAGTATATTAAAAGCATGTTGGGAAATATAATTAAGTAGGGACTTAATCGGATATATAAACGTGAGAATATATAAATACATATCAATGTATATAAATATAAATACATATTTAAAAAATCTGTTTACATCAATTCATATCTAAAATTCTAGAAAAGAATATGGGATTGAAGAGTTGCATTTTGAAGGCATGTTGATGAGGGTCATAACTGCAGGGTGTATTTTTTTCTGGAGAGGAAATCCGTAGCTTCCACCAGACTCAAAGGGACCCATGTGCCCAAAAGAAGTGAAGTCATGGTCCTCGTGGTTTTCAGCCCTGCATAACCCAGGTCAGGGCAGACGTCTCAGACCGTCGCAGCCCAGGAGGGAGCTCCCACCCACCCACCATCTCCTGGTACCAGCTCCGGTTCATCAGGTTAAGTTGGAAGCAGTCCCCTTCATGATGCTGCCCTCACACCCGGCACCTGCAACAAAGAGAATAATGCTCCATTTCGATCTGCACGACAACGAGCTAAACCAATTCCTAAAAAGAGCTAAAAATGCAAAAATGAGTTCGGCACCCATGGCTGCATTTAGCTCCTGGCAAACAGGTAGTTCAGGGCACTTATATTTCTTTGTAACTAAGAGCAAACGTTCGTTTGCCTAAAACAGCTCTCAACTTTGGGCCACCAAAAACTCGTAACCCAGACCTGGGCATCCTGCTTGTGGTAAAACTGAAACAGATGACGAGACTGGGCCGTCTGTGAGACCCGCACTGCCCATCTTGCGGAATCAGCTTCTCAGTGAGTCAAATTATTCAAACTCCCACGGCGACAAAGGACTCCACCTGCTGCTCACAATGAAACAATAAAACGTCCATTTAGAAAATTAAATCTAGGTGCACCGCTGTGACTCAGCAGCTAAAAGGCACACCATGTAAGCCCAAGGACTCCCGTTCAAGACCCTGGGCCTGCAGAAGGAAAGAAAAACAAGTTAGGGCTGTGTAATTGGCCTGTTTGATTTCTTTCTTTCTCATCGAACTGGTTTTGTTTTCGCGAAACCAAGAGACACAGTCAGTTTGATGACGCAGGTTCCTGTCCAGTAAACCTTCCTTCCCGCCTCCTTTCTCTGCAGAAGAGAGAACTTCTCAGACCCCCTGAGCGGAGTCGGACTTGGCCAGGGGACTTGTGTCACCCGTGACTTTAGTGGCCCAACAGACGCAGGGGCCTTCCTCCTGCTCATTCGGCTGCTGATGCTCAGAGGAGCAGGACCCCAGGACCAGGCGGTCGCCCCTCACACACACCGGGTGCAGACCCCAGAGCGCGAAGCACATTCAGGCAGCTGAGTCTGGGGACTCTTCATGCCTCTTCACTCTGCGCCTCTTCTGCAAATCAGAAAAGTCACCCCAGCTGCAAGAACGCCTTTAGGTGCCAGATACGTGCCAGGTACGTGCCGCGTGGAGAATCCAAAGAGGCTGAGCTGCCACTCGGGTTATTAGCCGAATATTTCCGCTAAGCAAGCGACAGAGATTGTCATCGCTCTGAAGAATAGATTCAGGTCTGGATCTGGAAATAATGTTTACTGATCAAAAGCCTTTGTAAGCATAGAATATTGATTTGCCATTGGTGAGAATATCCTTGAGATTCAGACGCGTTCTAGAACACTCCAGCTATAAAGGGCCCATTCAGTGGAGGGGCTTAATCCTTGGCAGGTGTTTGAGGGCCAGCCAGGGTGAAATCTATCATTCAGGCGCTCTTTAATATAAAACCTTTAGAATGAAAATGGTGCAAATGAAAAAGATCGATGACTAATTTCACTGGCAGCGGCTAATTGTGTGCCTTTAGAAAGTGCCGTGTGGGGGACCAGTAAAGCCAACAGGCTCAGAGTGAAAGAAGGGAGTAGGGATAAGGTCCCGCGCCTTCCTTCCAGCGCAGGCCACAGCTCTCAGCTCCCAGGCTCACCACTGGGACTGTGGCCCCAGCGGGTCTCCTGCGGATCCCAGGCCAGAGGAAAGAAGGGTGATCACAGGGAAACGCAGGTCGCGTTGTAAGTCTAGGCCAACAGCTGCCTTTCATTAGCCCTTCTTCACCCAAAGTGGTCAGGGGGCTCTGACGGAGATCAGACCCCAGGGTCGGTCACCTTAGCTGAACAGTGTGGTGTTGGGTGGTGTGGACACAACAGCATCAGAGGACAGAACACTGACAGGTGGCATCAACCTCCATGTCAGGAGGGCCGGAAGGGCTGTGCTGAGGACTGAATTGGGTAACGTAGTTCCCTGGTCATACCAATGTAACCTAGGAACAAGCGACCGCAGATTTCTGGTCAGTCCCCAGACCTGCAGAGGTGAGGGATGTCACACGTGGGCAGCTTCACTTGGAGCGGTGGGGGCGACTCCAGCTAGCACGATGACAGTGTGCTGTGTCAGGTAGCATTTATGAAGTTTACTAGGATCCATATTAGTGAGTGACTATTGTCAGTCTCACTCCTCTGACATAGCAGCACTTGTGCCTTGAATGAGCATGGTGTGAAGATCGGGTGCCGCTCAGGTGTTAAGATGGCTCTCGGAAGGAGCCTGAAAACCGCAGAGATCTGGCCAGCATTTCCCCAGAGAGCAGGGATGGGCTCATCTTCCACCTGCCAAGTTCCATCAGCTTTGTTCCAGTTCAGGGGTACAGCCGCAGAGAGAGCCGTGGCCACCCACAGTCCTGCTCATCCCCAGAGCAGGGACGCAGCAGGTACGGGCGGGGACCAGGGTCAGAGAGGTTGTCCCTGTGCTTCCTTCCCTCAGGCAGCCTGGTCATTAAGGGTCCCGAAGCGCAGTGCTGAAATGTCCCAGAGTCCCCATCCTGCGTGGCTGCCTGCCCAGGGGAGCACTGCTGAGGGCAGGGTTGGGAGCTGGCAGAGCTGACGTGAGTCCACCTGCACCTGTGTTCACCTGTTCCTGTGTCCTCCCTGCACCTGTGTCCACCACACCTGTGCCCACCTGCACCTCACAGAAGGCTGGGAGCATACAGGTCCAAGTGGGAAGGACACCACATGCTTCCTAGAAACATTTCATGCCATAAACTCCGTCTTTCATAAATGTACACAGTTTACAAAACCGCTGTCAGCAGCTATAGGCAGAGTTGTATTTTGCTATTATTGTAAGTAGAACGAGAAACAATTTCTAAAGTTTCAAACCAGCTATAGTCTCTGCTGTGACTGTTTGAGCCCCACTCATTTCCGGTGTCCTGCAGGGTCCTGACCTCAGATTCAGAACCAGACTGGTCGCTGCTGCAGGGTGAAGGTGACACCGGCTGGCCTGTGGCCAGTGGAGCTTTCATGACACAGTCCCCACACTACCAGCTCAGACAGGGCCTGTGGGCAGCTCCTGGCCACACTGTCCAGAGGCCCAGGCCTCTGCTCTCCCAGCCACGCTGCACCCTCAGATGTGTCCTCTGCAACCAGCCTTAGCGAGGGGAGGGCGGCGAGGGGAGGAATAAAGAGAGGAGGGAAGAAAGGAAAGGAAGTTGGGCATTTGGTGGTGTGTCCTGGGGAAGTGGTGGCCCTGGGGACCCTGCCTCCCCTCTTGTGCCTCTAACCCGTATTAGGGGGAGGTGGCCACACCAGTGGAGGAAGGTCTGTTCCAGGGGCCCCGAGGCCTGCACATGAGAAATGGCTCCCAGGAGCACACTGAACAACCGTGAGGACTGACAATTCTGTGAGGACAGCTGCATTCCCATCCTGAGACTCCAGGGAGCGGCTCTGTGGTGCTTTGTAGTGGCCACACTTCCAGGGATACGCCACCAGATCTCGTCCCCTCGGCCTCTATGAAGTGGCCGAGAGAGAGGAATCCACTGAGTAGCTGCTTACAACCAGGCGGTGTCTCTGAGTATGAAGGTAAACCCACAGAATTCGCCTTGTTTTGTTAATCAAAGTGCTTTTTGAAAGACACATTCTATGAATGATCAAAAGGTCGCCAAAGAGGCTCCCCTAATGCTAATACCAAGCAGGAATGGGCAGCTCCCCATCCTGCCTCCTATTAAGTCAATTACAGAAGCATTCCTATGAGCAAAGCCATAAAAAAGGAGGAGATGGAATCAGAGAGAAACCTATAAAAATGATTAAGTTCGTTACAATCAGAGCCACTAATGGCAAAGACAGCGTTTCTACTAAGTGCAAATTGACAGCATCTTTCTCAGATTCAGAGATTTGCTAGAATGATCATTTCACTATTGATTATATTTAATTATTAAAATCTCTTCCCCAAATGAAATGCGAACTAGTTTTCTGGATGACAGACTGTTATTAACTTGTGTAGCTAAATAATCTTAGTGACCACCATGCATGAAAATGGAGATTATTTGACTTTTTATATTAAAACAATACAAATGAGACAGAGTGACAAGAAAAGCAACACAAAAAAAAATCGGAGTTTCAAAGCGATGTCATCACCTCCAGTTTCACCCAGGTTGCTGCAAAGGGCGTGATTTCATCTTTTTTAACAGCTGCATGGAGTTGCACTCGGGAGGGAGGCCACATCCTCCTGTCATCTGCTGATGGGCATTTAGGTTGTTTCTGTGGCTTCAGCTAAGGTGGACTCTGCTGCTGTGAACATAGGGGTGCGGGCATTTTTCCTGACTACTCATTTCGTATCCTCTGGGTAGACACCTGGGAGTGGGATTACTTGAGGAATCTTCAGAGTGTTTTCCAAAGACATTACACCAATCTCCATTCCCAAGAGTGTACAAGGCCTTCTATTTCTCCGCACGCTCTCCGACACCTGTTGTTTCCAGTCTTTAGACAGAGGTCATTCTCACAGTTGTGAGTTGGCTTCTTATTGTGGTTTTTATTTGTATTTCCCTGATGGTATGTGATGTCAGCATTTGATTAATTACTATAATTGCCCTAATGTTTCCAAGCTTCCAATTTAGAACTAAGCAAACATTCATCTGCTCATTCCTTGCCAAGTCCAGAAGACTCCCTGCTTTTAGTTCATCTAGAGCTGCTCTGTCCACAGTCTCAAATGAGGGACCTAAGAACTTCCTTTTCTCCAGTAAAAAGTTTTCCTCTCTGTTGCCTGCTTTTGATTCGTGCAGACACAGCTGATGTGGCTGACTCCCTTGCTGTAGCAAACTCCAAAGAAATCAACTCTGATTGTTCTCAAAAGGAAAAAGATTGATGTTATCCCAAAGCTCCGGAGCGGAAAGGTCGAAATCTGGGCAGGCAGACAGTACCATATGGAGCCCGTGAGTGTGACGGTGTCAGCTTTGTCCCCTCCCGGGCAGCTGTCTCTGCCTGCTCGTCACACTCTGCTCCCAAGGGGATCATGGACTCCCTCACAGAGAAGATAACGAGCAATGAGTCCGGATGTCCTCTCAGCGGGGAATTCACATTTTAATGAAGCCTTTACTCGGCATGACTGTCTCTTCTAACCAGGAGGTTCTAGGAACCAGAAAACGAAGATATATGTGGAGTGGACATCAGAGAGGAAAGGAGACATGGCCCCTGCACGGACGGTCTGCAGATCCCTCGGTCATCCACTGCCTTCCTGGATTTGATTTGGAAGCAAAGAGCAAAGAGGAAATTCCCCTTTAACTTCATGTTCCTCTTACAGGGCCAGCACACACACACACACACACACACACACACACACACACACACACACACAATCACACACACAGATACACAGACACAGAGACACACATACACTCATACACTCACACACACTCAATTTTGCTGCACTGATGCTAATAGTAAATTAAAAGTAAAATGACTATGAGATTGAAAACCCCTGGGGAGCAGAGACCCGAATTGTTTCTCGAAAACCACCTGAGATTTGATTGTCCTGTGCTATGTGCCCAAGAGCATGTGAAAGCGCATCAGAACATGTTAGGGTCCAGGCCAGGCCTGACACCCCCATTCTGTCTGTCTAGAACTTTACCGCTTGAAATATTCCAGGAAATCCCCAGACATCATCTTCATCAACACGCACTAGGGATTCCTGCTAGACTCACTGAAAGAAGACGCCCATTTCTCGGGCCTCTGCCCGGGTCTGGTCCTCAGCTGTGACCTGGCTTCCCATGACCGCGCTTGTGAAGTGAGACGTGTGTCTGACATCCGACTGCGGCTGTTCCTGGCCAGGCAGCGCGGTTTTGCAGGAACCCTTTCCCAGCGAGGCGGTCACTGCAAGACACCCACACAAACCCCCTTCGCGCTGTTACCCGAAGCGAGGCTGCCGGGGTGCTGGGGCGGGTCACCCTGTCCTCACAAGTCCCTGCAGGAGTGAAAGAGCTGCTGGCACCAGAGAAAACCCTGGCCGGCAGCAGGCCTGCTTCTTCTCTAGGTTACCTGGGCTTAAGCAGTCACCAGAACTCACACCTGTCCGCCCGCCTCCCAGCCCTCACCTCCCATTCCAGAAAATTGTATCGCTAAACCCTTCCCTGCAGTCAACTGTCGTGAAGGACGGCGCTCCCGGAGGCAGTGTGGCCCTGCCTCCTACCAGGGGCCCCGGAAGAGCTGTAAGAGCAGGGGAGGTGACAGAGGATCAAGGCTTCCCCTGGTGCACGGATACATGCCCCCACCTCTCAGGTGAGAGGGAGCACTCAGCAGACTGCTCTTCGCAGGTGAGAAGGCTAAGGTCCCTAACGATGACGTGGCCCCTGCCCCTTTGGGTGCGAGTGGAGGGCGGGGTGTGGAAACCGCGGTCCAGCCGCAGGCCGGGTCTGGACTCCAGCGGGAGAAGCCAGCAGCGAACCAGCAAGCCCCTAAGGAGCTCATTCGCCTGGAAGGGCTCCGACGGATGGAACTGGGGGATGCGGAGGGGCCACTTCCAACAGCAGAAAGGACGTTTTCAGTGTGAGAGGAAAGGGCAGGGCGAGAGCCAGGGGCCGGTGCAACAGGTGCAAGAAGTTCTGGGCCAGGCCCTGGCCGCCGAGCTCCCCTCCACGGGTGGGTGGCCCCAGCCTGGAGGCACAATGGGTGGGGGTGCTGTAGGGTCTGGGGAGCAGAGGGCGAGTGATCCCAGGTGACGCAGGTGGGCAGGGAAGAGAGGAAAGCTCTGCTCTTGTCCTGTTACCCGCAGTGTTATGGGAAACCACACAGAAGTTTGAAAGGAGGTTCACCGGGTCTGATTTCATTTTGAAATCATCTTTCCGGGTGCTCCCTGATGGAGAAGAGATTAGTCAGCCACCTTGGACCAGTGCAGTCCACACGGCCCAAGGGCCTGGGGTTTGCATCCTGAGCCAAAGGGAACAACTAAGATGAACAACAAAATAAAGTGCTTCTTCCTCCTCTCTCTCCCTGCCTGTCTCTATTCACTTTGATTCCTGTCTGTACCTTTAAAACAAGAAAAAGAAAAAGAAAGGAAGGAAGGAAGGAAGGGCAGGAGGTGGGGGGAGAGGGAGGGGAGAGAGAGATGAGAGGAGAGACAGAGAGAGATGAGAGAGAGAGAGAGAGAGAGGGAGGGGGGAGGGAGGGAGGGGAAGAAAGAAAAAAGAAAAAGAAAGAAGAAGGCGAGAAGGAACAACCCTTCCAGCTGCTGTAGGGAGCCGACGGGCGGTCAGCACGCCGGCAGCACATGTGGTTAGAGGCAGAGACTTCAGGCTTCAGCCAGAGCAGCCTCGAACCTGCTCACACACTCCGCAGCCTGAGCGTGGGCCGGAGCCTCGGCGACTGCCAGCCACACACGGGGAGGACCCACCCGGTGGCTCCACGCAGACCTAGCCTGACGGCCACAGGCCCAGGCCACAGAGAGGCAGGGCCCAGCAGGCGGGGCGTGGACGGCTGCGCTGGGGGAAGGACAGGAATGAAAGGTTCTCACCCTGGTCCCTTAAACCTCTGCCCCCAGATTCAGAGGCGACACCGGCTTCCACGAAGCACTTGAATCTGAAAATTCAACAGAGAGGAGAACTCAGCGGCGGCCTGCCGGCTAACAGAAGAGATAGGACAAAAGTCAGCGTGGTGTGCTGACAATGAACGAGGGTTCCGAATGATCGAAAGTCCAAAACCGCAGCCTTGGCACCCACGTCCCGCCTCCTCACATCCGGAGGTCACCATCCCATGCTGGTCTCTCGCGAGGGCCCTCATCACCTCAAGGACAGCTTCTAGGAGGAAGACTCGGGCCATGGGGGGAGAGAGCAACGCCTGGACAGGTACTGCTCTTGTTCTTTTCCACCTGGGCAAGGAGACTAGAGGAGGGGGCTGCCAGCTGACCCCAAGCAGGTGGAGATGCCCCGTCGCCGCTGCCCAAGCCTAGGGCTGCGGTCCAGTGCTGACCAACCAAAGGCATTTGGACGGGGCAGGTGGGGGAGCTATGGACTCGGGGTGCACAGCCAGGCTGCAGCACGCCTCGCCCCTTGTCCCACGTCCTACCTGCCTTCTCTCAGTAGGACCCCAGCCAGCCTGCCACCCCCGCTGCACCAGTGGGTTGGACAATGAGCTGACATTTTCCAAACAGCCTTTGCTCCACCCTTGACTAGAAACTATCTTTAATTAAAACACCGCATCAGAATTCTGACCCAATTTCATCCCGGCTCTCCTAAGTGCTTTGTACAAAACATTAACTCTGGAATCTCATTACACGTTTGCCACCCCTGTGACAAACATAAATGATCATTTAGCTCTAATGCCTTCCCCAGCAAGCCGTATTTTTAAAGGTTTGTGGGTAATAGTAACCTACAGAGGGGAATGTGTGAGTTTGGATTTATCTGTCTCTTTACTTTTTAAACCAAGAGTTAGAGCTCCGACTGCAGTGGGCTAAACAAATCCCCTCTGGCACCTCCTGTCGTCCGACGCCTGCAAACCAGCGTCGGTCCTGCAGGTCCAGTGCCCGACAAGAAGAGACTGGACCTCAGCCCCGCCGTACGGTGTAGCTCATTTGCTGGCAGAGACAGCCTCGGTGGGCCTGCTCTTCAGTTAGAGAGGATGCTGTCTGAGGGCATGTGGGCTCTCAGATCGCAGACAGGAGGGGCCGTGACTGAGGCCTGAGACCTACTTTGTTCTGCCAGTCCAGCTCCTAGTTGCATCCATGTGGTGCTGGCCACACGCAAGGTCCCTCCTAAGGGACAGCCGTGCTCTGTGCCATCTGAGCCCGTTTCTCTAGCCTCCAGTGGGCTCTGGACTTGGAGCTGAGGGCCCTCGGTAGCCTGAGGACACAGGCTTTTCTCCAGCAGCAGCCAGCAGTGCCGAGCAGGTGCTCAGATGAGAGCGGGGAGCGTGCGGGAGCGCAGACGGCAGACACGACGGTGAGGGGAAAGGAGCTGGAGAGGCCAAGCTGCGGGATGGACGAAGGGCGTCACGAAGGAGCTGAGGTGCAGAGAGCACCGGGTGGGGTGTGTGAGGAAGCTGCAGGAAGAGGCGCAGCCCCCGGGGAAGGATGGGCGAGGCCCGGAGAGAGAGTGAGGAGCCGCGAGGACCAGGAGGGCAGAGGCCGGGGTGAATGCTCCTGGCCGGGGTCATCCCAGCAACCTCAGCATCCTGATTCCAGGAGTAGCTTCACGACAGGTTAGTCCGTCGTGAGTTAGCCTAAGTGATGGTGATGCTAGACAGTGGCGTTGCTCAAATGTAATTTGCAAATTGTAAATTTGTAGTTTTAGCCCAAATGTAATTTGAGCAACTAAAAGTTTAGCGACAATGCCTAACAACAACTCTGTGTGTGTGTGTGTGTGTGTTGGCAAGGTGACATTTCATGAAACCACAGCGAATTCAGGAGACTTTTCCCTAGAAAGTGTTAAGGTCCCCTCTCCTGTCCCTGCCACCCTCTGACCCCATCGTGTCCTAGACACCCCCTCTCACTGCCCTCTTTAACCCTGTGCTCAGCACCAGCGATTCAGAGTGTGTTACAGGTTGAAGGGTTGAAAATGACCCCCAAAATCTGATTTCTCATACATTGGTTGCATTCTGAACATAACCTATGGAGAGTTTGTGAAATAGTTTTAGCCCAATACAGAAATAATTTCTACCCTTTATTAATGAAAGTTTAACTCTTCAGTGTTCCAAATCGTTTTCACTGAACTTTAACATGACCATTTCCCACAGTCAAACAGCAGAAATGGTTTAGCTTACAAAGCAAATGAAAATTACACCTACAGTGTTTAAATTTAGCAATTGCCACCTTGGTGATAACCATGAAAGAATTGTATACATTTTGCTTCATAAAATTGCTAACCTTTTAAATTCTTCCTATGCTTCTAATTCACTAGTCTTTTAAATAGGGTGATGCTAACTTTCTTAGCCTTTAATCTCTTTTCAGTGGATTTAATTAAGAGCACTTGAGAGTAGATCTGAACTTCTAAGTACAGATGCAGTATTGTTAGTGACATCATTAACGCTCATATAAACTTTTTCCTGCTTTATTGAGATATAATTGACATACCACATTGTGTAAGTTTATGTCAACATATATATACATAGTGAAATGATTTCCACAATACAGCTAGTAACACATTCCTCATCTCACATAGTGACTTTGTGTGTATGGTGTGTGTTTCAGATTTTAAGGTCTATTCTCTTAACAGCTTTCAAGCATGCACTAAAGAATTATAAACTATAGTCATGATGCCGCACTTTCATTTCCCAGAAATTATTTATTTCATAAGGTCTCTACCCTTGATCACTTTGTTCTCACCCCTGCCCTGTGCATCCGCCCCCCACTCCACCACTGCTGTCTGTGATTTCTGGTGTTTTTGTTTGTTGTAAGGTTCCACATACAAGTGAGAGCATGCAGTATGGCTTTCTCTGACTTCATTTAACATAATGCCCTTGAGGTTCGCCTAGGTTGTCACAGTGGCGGGATTTTAATTCTTTTTTGATACCAAATACTATTCCATTATATATACCACATCTTCTTCAGCTATTCATCTGTCAGTGATGGCTTAGTCCCTTCCACGTCTTCACTAGTGTAAGTGATGCTGCTGTGAACATGGGAATGTAGATAGGTCTTTGATAGAATGTTTTCACTTTCTTCAAAGATAGTTCCAGAAGTGGAGCTGCTGGATTATATGGTATTTCTAATTTTTTTGGAAGCTATGTGCTCTTTTCCATAGTAACTGCACCAATTTTCCATTCCCACCATCTATACACAAAGATTCCCTTTTCTCCACATCCTCGCCAACACTGGTTATTTCTTGCCTTTTTGATCACAGCTGTTCTAACAGGCGTGAAGTCCTCTCTCATTGTAGTCTTGATTTACATGTCCATGGCGATCAGTGATACAGGCACTTTCACATATACTTCTTGAAAAAGTGTGTGTCTTCTTTGGAAAACTTTCTGTGCAGGCCTGTTGCCCATTTTCATCTGGATTCCTGGAGGCATGACTATTGAATTGGATGAGTTCTTGATACATTTTGGATACTACCTTTTATCCAACATATGATTTAAAAATTACTTTCTCACATTCCATAGGTTTCGTTTTCTGTTTACTGATTGTTTATTTTATTATTTTTAATTTTAGTGTAACACATACAACATCGTGTTCATTTTAGGTCTGCAACACCATGCTGATTGTTTCTGTCATTGTGTAGAAGCTGTCCATCTGCATGTGGTCCCACTTGTTTATTTTTCTTTCGTTGTTTGTGCCTTTAGTGTCATGTTCATCAAATCATGACACACACCAGTGTCCAGGAGAGTTGTCCCAATTTTCTTGCTTGAGCCTTGTGGCGTTGAGACATATACTTAAGTCTTTAATTTATTTCAGATTGACTTTATGAGTTACATGATCTCCTCTTTTAGAAATATAACAAAGGAGAAAAAGATATAGATGATAGATAGAATGATTGATTGATAGAGCGATTGGTAGACATACATTCTTGTCTTACTCAATACCAGTGATAAATAAGGGTAAGCTAAGCATTATTAAATAGTCTACTTTCCATGATGCAACATTTCTCTCCCCTTCTATTGTCTTAACTTCCTCTCACTGGTGGCCCTGACTCATATGTAGCTCTATTGATAGCATGTATTTGGAATATTTCAGCTGTTGGAAAATTCATATTCCTGAAAAGCTCCTTAATTTCTACATATCCTTTTTCCACTTCTTATTTTCCAACAATAAAACAACCTTGTGGTCAGAAATCTTGTATGTTGTGGTATCGAAGCAGATATGTTGGTACTGATGTTGTGCTGTGATGCTCTTTCTTTTTTCATAAATCTAATCATTTTGTAAACTTTCATTAAGTATTTGCTATAAGCCTGGGCCATGCTAATCTCAGAACAGTAATATCTGAAGAGTAAACTGACTCCTCATGTCAGGGCAAGACTGCGGTAAGGAAGCCAAACAAGTGAGAAACTTGCCTCTAGTGCACGTTTTAGTTCACAGTGATAAAATCATTTTAAGATACTGATATTGCATTTCAGTCCTTATTTCACCCCACATCCACCAGCAGAGTTCCAGCGTCTCCCACCATCTCTCTGTGATGTTCTTACAGCAAGCATTTCTTGGAATGAACCAACACTGGCCAAACTTTGAAAATATTTTCACCTAGTACAGATATAACAGCAATTTATTTTCAGTGTTAAAATAATGGTTTAAATACCTGGGAAGATTTATCTCTTTGAAGTGTTTAGATAATACACAGAGTGACTGTACAACTCCAAAGAGAAAATCTAGGGTCAATTAGTGAGAAATCCAATAATACATGTTTGAACAGAAATGTAAGTTTGATTTACAGTTGACAGTATAAAATTTTATTGATTGGTAGATAAGTTCATTTCTGATCGCTGCAAGCGTTGGACTCTGCATGATCCTTAAAATTCCTTCTGCAGCTGCCATACTTTACCCACAATGCATCTAGTGCAGGAGCAGAAGCTGTGGACTGACTGGCTTTGTTATCTATGTATCCATCTACTGTACCTCATACTGTCCCTTATCTTCTTCCCCCAACTCATCAGTCTGTTCTTGTCCTTCTGTTTCCCTACCTTTGAGTCATCTAAATTCCCCTTCCATTATAAGACAACTCCATGTCAGGGTGATACGTAGATTTACAATGGTGAGTAACAAATGAAGAAGGATTTTGAAGTCCTGCCAGAATTCTGTGGGAAAGATGGTCTGCAATCACATACGTGTCCTTGTTCTGTGATACCCATGCACTAGAATCGGGTTGTTGGTGGTCTCCATGAGAATACCATTGACCCTTGAACAACAGCATGTGTTTGAAACTTCAAGTGACCATGGATACTCAAATTGTTTTCTATCTTCTGGTTTCACATCCAGAGATCCAGCTAACCACAGTTGTTGATCGGTTCTACCCAAAGATGCAGAAATTTGGAGATGAAAGGCCAGTGACACAGGATGTGAGCACCCTTGGATTTGAGTCTAGGTAAGATCTTGGAGTCAGTCCCCCTCAGAAATTGGGGAGTCAAAATTTACACTGAGATTTTTGACTACTCAGGGTTCAGCTCCCCTTAATCTCCAAACTGTTTAAGATGAGCTGTTTTTTTGGTCTCAATTATCATAGAAGGATTTTTTTAAATGAAAAGGAAATAGTTCTTAAAATTCTTTAATTAAATAAAGAAAAAGATCACATAGTAATCTTTCTCTTGGTTCCAGAAAATTTGAATTTCAAGAGAATAAAAATAGGCATTGTGTCTAATTTCAGTTCATTTGTCTCCAAGGAATTCTCTCTCTCAAAGAATTTTATTTTAGGTACTACTTTTTCTCAATGCCGTCTCTAAAACATATCTGATTTTCTGAAAGAACTTCCCAGGAACTGTCAAGGTACAAGCATTGTATGAAGCCTGGTTTGGCTGGTAAGCAGATAGACTATTCAATAAATACCAATTCCAAAATAAAAAGAAAAAGAAAATGAGATTTTTGATTTTTTATGAAGAGAGAGTAGCCAGTTTCTGCTCTAGAACAGCAGCACTTTGGGAACTTTTTAAAGACGATAATCCCCATCCCTACCCTCACTTGCTTTTCAGGTCCCAACAAGGGAAATGAAACTCAGTCTATGAGAAATAAAATCAAATTTTGAAATGATTTTTTTATGAAATACCTTTTCTGGCCCAGAGGCATGCATGGAGATATACTGGCTTAACTTGTGAAAATCACTGTTTGCTCTTCTCTCTTCTTTGCCTTTTTTACTCCTTTGTTATTTTATCTCAGAAGTTATTTTTCTCTTTAAAAAATATTTGTTTACATATATATACAAAGATTTTTACCTGTCTACATATATACAAAGAGTTTTACCGAATAGACAAATGCATGTTCTGGTTTTTATTTATTTGGTGAAGGGAGTCTCTTTTTCTACCGCTCTTTCCCCTTTTGGGTAGAAAGACGTCTGTCTCCAAAGACGCCCCAATGCTAACCCCGAACTTGTGTGTGTATTACCTGTACAGAATCCGACAAAAGGGGCGTTGCAGATGTGCTGTAACTAAGGACCTTGAGATGGGAGGTTATCCTGGATTGTCCAAGTGGGTCCCAATGTCATCTTCAAGGTCTTTCTGTGAAGGAGACATGGGGATCAGAGTCAGAGAGAAAATGAAGAGACGACGTTGTGCTGCTGATTTTGAAAATGGAAAAAGGAGACCAGGAGTCAAGGCATGCGGGCGCCTGCGGGTGCAGGACAAGACAGGAATCGGTGCTCCCACCCCCTCTTGAAGGCATGCAGCCCTGCAGGTGCATCTCAGACTCCTGGCCTGCAGAGTGAGGAGAATAAATACATGTTGCTGGAAGCCACCAGGTGGATGGCAATTTGTTACAGCAACCATACAAACCTAATACACCCTCTCACAGATGACACTACCCCTCCGCCAGTAAACTGTATGTCTTGTTAGGGATGCACCTAGGTGTGTGCCTGTTCAACTAGCAGTCCAGTCCGGTGCATGCATTCCTCAGGGCGAATGTCCCTTCTCCACGCACCTCCTCAACAATGGAGACTCCACTATCTTCTCCACATGGTTTCTAAGGTCACTCAACATTGACACACTAGTCAGTCAGTAGAGGAGACCTACAGAAGTCTGAGAACGTGAGGTGAAAGTGTGCAGACTCTCACATTCCTCTTGTGAGAGCCTCAAATAAATTCACTGAGCAGCTGGGGAAGGCTGTGATGTGTCCTAGCCACCAAGTATCCATGTGCAGGTCCTGATTCTGTGTAGAAATGATCCTGACTGCCCTTTCCAAGTCTCACCCAGGAACGGCGTCCAGTTCAGCAGTCAGGACCCCGGGGTGACCGCATTCCTCTTGTCTGACGATCTGTAAACTATAAGCTACTGGTCCTATGTCTCCTGCTGACAGCCTGATGCCAGAGCAGACACAGGGAGATGTCGGTGGAAATTCTCATTCAGAAAAGGAGGCGTGAACACATGGGTTGTCACTGGTGCAAAGCAATGATGGTCACAGGGAACCAGACTTGTCGGTTACCCATCCTGATTGAAGTTAGACCTCCGTCCTGCTCTCTGGGAAGAAATCCCTGGTCCATTGTCCCCTCTGGTTCCTGGCTCTGCCTCTGGGAGGGCTTGTCCGTGATCCTCCCGCAGCCCCAGGTGGGCTGCAGAGCTTCGTGGTGCCGGCACACATTTGGGATGCCAAGGGTTGTCCCGGCACTCGACTCGTCACAGGTGCCTTCACAGCCAGCTCATGTCACACCAACACGAGCTCCCTTCGAAAATAAAATTCCTTCTGAATCTAGCTCTTCTGGTACATTGACTGTCATCTGTCCCCTGTACTAATAGTGACACTGAATGTTCCTTGACGTCCTTCTTGGACTCACTTCCTTTCTCTTCTGCCCTTCCTTCTCTCAGCTCAGCGAGGGCTAACTGGAAGCCATCTGAAATAACAGGCTTTGTCGGAAAGACAACGCCCTTCTGTCCTCAAAATAAACTTTGCAACAGGGATAAATCCCTCCTTCATTTCTTCCTTAATGGGAAGCCATTGAGTAAGGTTTTGTGCAATGAGCAATATCAGTCTTAACCTCTTGCTACTTGCAGAACAAAAGCAGTGGGTTGTCCATGTGACTCTGACCCCATATTTCTATGTGCCCCTCTCTTCTCTGCTCTTCAGACAAGCCAGGCTGTACCTCTCTGAGCTCACTTTTTTTTAACACCTTATTAAAAGTGGCAGGGAGCAGACCGCATGCCCAGAATGCTGGCTTTTGCCACCTGCATTCCCTGGAGTTCAAGTCTGAAAGATGCCCAGTCTCCTCCCAAGTTCCTGCAGGAGAAGTTTTACCAGCATAACTGGCCACCACTCACCAGCTTCCACCTAGTTAGAGCCCTTACCTGTCTTGACCTCATTTTTATAGCAGTTTCTGCTCCCCTCTAATACAGAAATTGTTCCATTGAAGTGGGCGTGTGCAAAGAGCTAAACTAGGTGGCCTGGGTGTCACGGTCAGGTCGCACATGGTAAGAAAATCGATGGAGCAACGTGGGTTCTGGGGACCAGGAAGAAGTCTCCACCACGTGTTGTCAGGACTTTTTCCTCTGTTTGCACAGTGAAACTCCCACATGTCTGTGACAGGCACATACCTAGAGGTAGATGATGATGGGTTTGGTGGTCATTTGTTCTATCAAAGGGAATTCATATTATGGAGCATTTTCTGACTCTTGTTTTTCACAGTGAACAACACTTATGAAAATCCCTCCAATTCACTTGTTTAAATTCCACTTCATTCTTTTTAACAGCTGCACCGTATTCTGTTTGTAATGGAGCCTATTCGATCATTTTCCTGATTCTGGGTCTTCATTAGATTTTGTCCCGCTGTGAGCAGCACGAGTGTTTTCACAAATTGATGCTTTTGTTTCCTGAGATAGATTCTCAGGAGTGGGACTGCTGGGTTAAGAGTTCTATATAATTTTATTTTTAACAGATATCACCCATTTTTTCCCAAACCAGTCGTGAATTTTTGCATAAACAAGAGTAATGCTTGAAAGTGGCCCCATTCTTGCATCCATCCCAGGAGGGTTTGGGGAATTGTTTGAAGGATTTGGGGTATTTTTGTTTATTCTTGGTTGAGGTTTTTGCCAACTGTGATAGTTGAGAGAGAAAGATCATGACTGCGCTGCCAATTTCAACTTTAATTTTCCTGCTTTTATTTAAAGGAAAGGTGCAGGCAGGGATGAAGGCGAGCAGGTAAGCAGGGAGAGAGAATAGGAAGAAGAGTTTTATTTATTTTATTTGTTGATCTTGGTTGTTCTCCTTAGTTCTAGGGTGCAAACCTGGGTCCTCAGGAAATACGCAGAGTACGCCGACCAGAGGTGACAGACCCAACCACTCCTCCACCAGTGCCTGCCTCCAACTTTATTTTCCATTGGATCATCTTTTTTTGTGATCCTTTGGGTTGCTTGGTTTAGGTCCGTGAATCTTCTCCACAATTCCTGGCATGTCTTATATGCATCCTCCTTAATAATTAGTAAGAATCCTCTGTGCCATACAGAGATTAAACTCCTTCCTGTTAAGCCCCTTCATTTTAGTTCATTTTTAAGTGTGATTATTCCTTCTTTATCTCATACAAAACTTTCTAATTTCAATGTATACAAAGAATTCTATTATCTTATTATTTCAAGTTTGCTAGATAAGAATCTCTTACCCTTAGACTATAGCTAAGTTATTTGTTTTCTTGAAGTGTTTTTAATTTCATAATTTAATTCACTGCTTTACATGATATAAGAATTTCATATACATATTTTATCTATTTATACTTTCTTATAAATAGATGTACATTAAGTAATCCTTTCTTTGCCCATTGAATTGAAATACTACATTAGCATGTATTATAGTCTCGTGTTTTTGGGATCTATTTCTGGAAATGCTCTCCCTCTCAGTGCCTGTTCTTTTGAAGTCCTCAGACTGATCTGAGCACACTGGCTTTCCTTCTGCTGTTGGAGGGCCAATTTTTCCCTCACTGCTCTCCTTCGTCTTAAATATGTTCAGGCATCAATCTCTTCCACATAACCATTAGGGTCATTTTACCCAGTTAAAATATTTAGAGAAATTCCCTTGAATTACAGTTTCAAAAGTATTTTTTATTTTAAATTTCTTTGGGTATATTAATTATATAAATGGTATATATGGTCTATCAGTTTTCCCTAATCTCTGTAGTCTATCTTCCCCCATTTTCTTTTCTCATTTCTGCAGTCTGTATCCTTTACTCTTATTCCCACAAAATCTACTTTTCCTGTGTGGGGGAGGAGAGGATTGGACAGTCAGTGGTGAACTTAACGTACTCTGGGCAGATGTTGATTTATAATAAGGCACATCTTCCACCTATATAATCCTATGATGCAACATTCCTTTGGTAAATTAAAAAACAGGTTTTCTTTTTTTAAAAATATTTTCTGCATTCTAATAATTTTTGACTTTTAAAATATGTGTATAATATCCTTATAAAGTTGTTTTCTTTTCAAAAACATTTTGAAAAATTGTGTGCCATTTATCCTCTGATTTATGCATTTTTTTGCTTTTTTTCCTTCAATGGGGAAGCTTTCTATTTTTTTAAATAGTATCTTTCTATGGATACAGAAGTTTTACTTTTTTAATTCATATTTTGTACAAGCTGAATTTTCCTGGACAAGCTCTTTACAGAAGAATTCACATCAGCTAAAGTGCTATTTCTTGTGATTTCTCAAAGGGCCACCTGTATGGATTATGCTGATTTCTGATGATTTTTCCCCAACTCTTATGGATGTTCCGTAGTTCGTGGATTTCCTCCTAGTGTCTTCCCCACAGGTGTACATTGCTAGTGTTTTCATGCATTATTCTTGTGGCTCTGTATGAATTTAGGAGGAGAAATGTGAAACACTGGGTGTCCCCACACCCTGACCAGAATCTCCTGTCTCATCAGGTACAGCCAGGTGCTCACTTTCACTGTGTCGCTTCTTCATCAGTACATGTGTGCTTCGATGCGCAGACTTTGCGTATCCTCCACTTTGAAATATGAGTTTGTATTCATTATCATTCTCATGGACCCATGACCTCAGCCAAATGCTTCTTACTTTCCAAACATGGGAAATTTCTGGCTGTATTCTTGTTATTGATTTCGGACTTAATGTACTGTGGCTACAAAACAAAGTGTGTATTATTTCAGCCCTCTGAGGACTTGTTTTGACACAATATACAATGAATAATGTGTATTCACAGTTGTTGGTACGGCGTTCTAAACAGGCACAAGAGGTCAGTATTTTTAATCATATTGTTCAAAGATGCTCTCTTTCTTTAATTATTTACTTGTTTTTTGTGTGTGCCTGCTTTATCGACTGATTCAATGACAACATTGAATTCTCCTAGTCTGAACCTACCTTGGTTTAATTCCACTTACAGTCCTGATCATTCGTTTTGTTTTGTGTATCTACCTCTGATGTTTATATTGCTAGACATTGAGAACTTAGCTAGTTAGCACAATCATGAATAAATCTTTTTGTCCTGAGCCTGTGTTGCCTAAGATTGATACAAGACCACCTGCTTTCTTTTACTGAAAATTTTGCTGATAACATTTTTCCATCCTCTGACTTTCAGTCCCTCAGCATCTTGTGTTTGGGGGCTGTGTCTGGTAAGCGACACATAGCTTGATCTTTTAAAATCTCAGTCTCCTCATTTGTGCTTTAACTAGAACTCTGTGCTGTGTGCAGACACAGACAGAAAGCTTCTCTGATGAGAGGCTGTTTCCCTAATCCTAACAGATTCAACACTTAGTTGTAGCTGCTCACAGATGGTTCTGTGTCCTTCCTTTCAGTCCCATGGAGAGATAGTCCTTCCACATCCAAAGACCCAGGCCCCAGGGAAACAACCAAGTCGAACAATTAAGTAAGACAGCTAGAGTGTTTCCTCTTCCTCGCTCTTCCTGCCTGCCTGCCTGCTCACCCTCATTCCCGCCTGCCTTTCCCTTTTTTTTTTTTTTTAAAAAAAGAGCCAATTAGTGATTACTGTTATCACTTCCCCTCTGCCATTAAGCTTTTGGAAAGCTGTGTCAAGATGAAGCTCTGTTCCCCTGCTCCTTGTGTGTTCCCGATTACACAAATGCCACATCGCCACATCGACAACACGGGGATGAGTGCAGAGAGAAGAAAAGTTTGGTTGTGTTCAGTCCCTGAATTTCAGGGCTGCCGGCTACTGCTGCATAACCTGGCCTAACGTGAGTGGTTCTGTACTCTAACTCCACTCGCCCGTCTCTAACGGATGTGCTGTTTTCAGACATTGAATTGTACCTGGATTTTGGCAAAGTCCAAAATAGTCTTTTACAAAATAACAATTTAGACTTATCTACACACTTACAACAGTTTGTGATCTTTAACCATGTGAGATGTTCCATCAAGGATCCTGTTTCTTCTGCCTAAAATATCCCCTGGCATTTCCTTTGCTGGGAAACCCGCCTACTTTCGGTTAATCTGAAGATGTATTTTGCACTTACATCTTGAAATGTATTTTGGTTGAGTGTCAGTTTCAGTTAGAGTCTGGATGTGGATTCCTTTTTATTCATTGATCTTAAATTTATGATTCGATACTTATCATGTGTTCTAGAAACTTCTTAGTCATTGTCTCTTCGAATGATTCCTCTCTTTTCTTCTGGAATCCTGGTTCGATGTATAGTGGGAGTCACTCCATTTTTATTGTGCTTAAATCTCGTTCACATTGTCTATCGATCCGTGCTGTATCTGGTTACTTTCTTCTCTTCTCAGCTATATCTAATCTGTCAAAATTGCTGGAATTTTACTTTTAATGCTTGCAGTTTTTATTTCGCATTCTGTTTGCTTCATATGTGCTCATCATTCTTTATGGTGTCTTGGTCTCCTCATATATTTTCAAGCCTGTCTTTATTTTCTTAAATGTCTTAAATATCATAACGTTACGGTCTACATCTGGTGCATGTCCTGTCTGAAGTCTCTGTGACTTTGTGTGACCTCTCTCTGGATTCGTAGTCACACCCATGCAAGTGAGTCTTCACTCTTGATGCCTGAGTTCCTTGTGTACGTGCCTACTGATTCAGTTGTCTTGGAATTAAGCCATCAGAATATTCTGAGGCTTGGAACGGGAGAAGATTTTTTCCAGAGAAAACTGGTGTTTGTTTCCGGAGAGTTTAAATTTTTGGTTTGAGATGATTCTTAAGTCCATCAAGGAAGTTTGAATTCAGGTTGAAAATGAGGAAGAAGTCAGCACATGGTTACGCCCACAGGACAACTTGCTTCTCTTTCTCTACCTGTCAGATACAAGGCTGTAAGCAGCCATTTCCCTGTGTCCTTTGTATGCATGTGTGTGTAAGTCTGTTCAAACCTAGGCTCCACTAAGGAGTCCCACTTCCACGCAGAAGGCTGTCCTGCTGGTCTCCCCACACTGTGTTGATGCAGGGCTGTGTCCTGCACCTTGTGCCCATGTAATATATTCAGAGGTTGATTTTCAGTGACACATACCTAGGTTATGATGCAATGGTACATCAATAAAACTATTTTAAATGCATTTTATTGAAGAAACATTGCCTCATAATAGATATAGGTGTAAGGTATGTATCACTGTAAACCAACCTCTGTGTATACTATGATAAGTTTACCATCACCAATCGGGAATTTTTTTAATGGAGCCACAAGCTACCTGGCTTCGCAAATATCCGCGCTCAGCACTCCAGTTGCTTCTCTCTGTTCATGCCATGTTCTAAATTTTGGTCAGAGGACTTCTGACTCTCTCGCTATTTTGTTGACATCAAACATGTTGATATTTTATGCAGCATGTGTTGCGCTTTTCCATACATGTGTGAGTACCCAGGCTGCCATATTGCCAGAAAGAGATCTCTAATTGGTTTAGAGCAATCAGTCATTCACTGATTATCTTTTGAGTGTTACATCCTGTTGTAGGTGCTAAGATATCCGGTGGCGTAGAGTGTAGCCCCGTCTGAAGACCCTCCTGATACGGCGGGGTACACGCAGATGTGATAAAGCATACGGCATTCAGCACAGCATCCTAGGGTGTTTTGTGGGAGCCAGGAGATCCTTGGAAGGGACAGCTAACCCATTAGGCAGTTCAGAGACTTCTGATATATGTGCTGATAGAGAAAGACCACCTAGTCGGCCGAAGGAGGAAGTAATAATAGTGTTTCGAGGAAGTAGATGGTGGCATGTTTAAAGCTCAGGTGTAAAGAATATATCTGTGTGGGGAAATGATCATGTAGATGGGACTAGGGCTTACAATGTGAGAGACAGAGTGGGTGGGAAAGATGACAGTGGCTGGTGAGCATGAATGATTCCAGAATGCTGCCAGAATTCTCCAGTAAGATGATGAGCCATCCATGTGGGGTGATTAAAACCTTCCAAGGGTACATTTCAGGAGGCTTAGGTACAGTTTGTCTCACTGAAGTGCTTTTGTTTTTCAGAGAGAGGCAGGTGATTTTAAAAATGTATTACAAAGATACGTGTTTGGGAAAAAGGGGTCCTGGATTGAGGTGACTAGAGGGACTGAAATAGAGAGGGTGGCCTTGAGTGGGACGGATAATGTAGCTGCTGAAGTGATATGAACCTTGTGTGAAGACATCAATGTCTCAAAGAGATATCTGGAAGAATTGCTGTTTTGAGCATAACACAACGTCTCTGGTAGCAATAGATTTCCACAGAGGTGGGTTGTAATTAGAATGTTATTGGCCTGCAGAAAGGAAGATAAACAACAAAAAACAAAAAAGCCCAGCACAATGCTGGGGCTTTACTTTCCAAAAGAAAATAAGGGGTGGAAGTGGAGAAGCTCAGGCATGGACAGTTACTAGTGTAGGAGGGTCCCTGACCATGTGGAGGCGGTTATATGGGAGCGGAAGTGCTCTCCAGAGGGTGCTGCGTCAGTGTGTCAGCCAGGCACCAACATGGCGGGTGAGTGGAGGCGGGAAGAGGAGAAAGAAGGAAAACCAACAGGATGGACGCTGGAAGTGGAGAGGGCGTGGGAGAAAGGGGTCAAGCCTGACTTCTAGGTTCATGGGCAACTAATGGATGGAAAGCTAGAACTATGTGAAGAGAGAAAGTCTGAAAGTGAGATAATGGGTTCCATGTTGGATTTGTTTGGTCTCAAACATCTTTTTCTATCACTTTAAAATTATATCCACTGAAAGGAATTTGATGCTAAAGGGTAGGCAAGAACTTAAAATGGAAATAACCTTTGAGAATGCCATGTGCTACGATCACTTATGTTTCCACTGTGAGTTCATGCCACTAAGCTCCATTCCTCTTCCTTGACCAGATGGGAGGAGCCTGCGTGAAACTTAATACTTTTAAAGCCACATCTCATGTAAATGAAATTTGCTAAGATCCCAAGTGAAAAAAATGAAGTTCCCCAGCATGGTTGTTTTCCTGTATCTTTCCCAGCTTCATGGTTGACTCAGTTTTGCTTTTCTAGTCAGGTGACTTCCGGCATCATGATCATACCTCCATTATTGAAAACTGGGGCTTCCAACCTTAGAAGTTTCTGCTGTGGCCTCCAGTTTGTGCAAACCTGTCTCTTCAGCACCACAGCTCAGTTCCTTCCAGGACTCTTTCTTAAAGTCTGATATCCCAAATCTGCTACAAAAACAATTTCAAGGCCTCTGCTTTTTAACAAGCATTCTAGTCTATTCCAAGAAAATGGTGTTTCTAGTATTCGCTTAGCTATGAGAATCTCATACATAAAATCCAAGACTACAAGAGTTTAAAAGTAAAGAAAATACTGACCCCAGCAGTTGCACCTCCCTTTCCTTCCATTTTTCCTCAACTGCCCACTTTGGGGGTGACATGGTTGGATTAGTCATTCAGTCCTCCTGTGAAATTTTCTCTTCTCTGGCCATCTGAGGTGTCTCGTCTCATAGTCTAGTCTCCCATTCTCACTCACTCTGGCTTTCTCTCTTGGAGTTTTTTGACAGCAGACCCGTGGAACATTACAGGGAGCATTCGTTATTATGACATTTTGTACCATATTTTTCGAAAGGGCTTTCCTTGCAGAGCCAAACTGTCCTCACACCGGCTCTCGACAAGCCTCTGAGACTCACGGGTGTAATAAAGCTCTGAGCCAACTCGATGGAACCTTCAGAGACTTCAGTTGGCGCCTAACCTCTGCTCACTTCTCAGTCCCTGCGGAAATGGCAAAGCTAACTTTATACTATAACTAGCAGGTAAAGAAGAAGAAGCTTCCCCATCGGTGGCATCTCTTATTCTGCATTTAATCCCACCCTTCCCAAGGCACCAGTGTCTCTCAGGAGGGGCGCCCTCTCTACTGGACGCTTCTCGAGCAGCGAGAACACGGGCAGTGCGTCAGCCCCTTGCAGGAACATGGGCAAACCGCTTCTTTGTTAGTGGTTTGCTTGCCTTTCTCCAATATAGTGTTTAGAAGAATGAACTTTCACCTAGTTTTATGGTCAGTGACGAAGGACGCTGGATGACAGGTCATTGCTGGCTGTGCCATCAATCCTTTGACACGAGCAAGCAGAATACATGGATTTAAAAGTATCTGAGTGGTGGGTCCTTGGCAGCCAGCTGCAGGCAGCGGACACTCAGCTGACACCCAGCAAGTCACCCATCAGCTTCTGGTCACAATAGTGATGCCTGTGTGTCTCATCTGAACCGTCACACATGAGGAAAAGGTGCCTGGGAGGGACTGTCCTAACCGAACTGCTGTAGGGATGGGGAAGAGTTGTTTCTCTCTGGCATGTTTAGGTCACATACACTGAAGTTTACTATCCAAAGGAGAATTTGACTTGAGGTTTTCTGAGATTTAAATATCACTGCATAATAGTGACTTGTAGGCAATCTCGATTACGTCTGCTCATTACAATTGTGGAAGGATTTGAGCTAGATTTTATTTGAAAATTCCAGCTTAGCTATAAAATGCACAAATTAATCATGTAGAAAACACATAAAAAACACTTCAAAGACTTCCCAGCACCCACTTTCAGTAGATGCGTTTCTCACGAAGGCAAATTACGTTCTGTGAAGACTACAAATCAGCTAGAAAATACCCCCCCCCCCCCCCCCCCCGTGACTCCAAAGCATGTAAATACACGTCTTTAATGCAGCCCAGGACGAGTGGAAGACGCCGCTGACGACGTGTACTCACGGAACACCGGCCAGCACTGCCGAGCGCTGGGAGACTCGCCTTCAGCACCTCATTGTCTCTGTCTCCCCACTTTCTAGATGAGATTTGGGGTTCAAGTAATCTGCCCCAAATCACCAGAGTAGGAAAGTAGCCAGAAACCCAGACAGGCGACCCGAGGCTCATCAGTTGAGAGACATCAGTGTGAGAAAGACATTCTAGAACATCTGCTTGAATGATGATTTTCTTACTTCTTTTGCTTGCATTGCTCTATGCATTTTAGGGTCCTGAGGCTGCACCCTGGTGTCTGAGGCCCTCGCAGCCACCACCAGAGACCCAGGCCCTTTAACTGCCTTTCCCTCCGTCCTTCTCTGCTCCCTCTCATCCTTCTGTAGCCAAAGTCTTGTGAATTTTGTGGAGATTTGTGCGATTGCTCTGTTTCTTGGTATCTGAGTGACACCGTCCAATATTTTCCTTTTTCTTTCTGTTTTGTTTCGCTTCACGTGATCTCTTCCAATTCCATCCAGGTTGCTGCAAAAAGGCAAGATTTGATCTTAAAGATGCAGATTTCTAACTGGAAATTCTGAGTGACTGACAAGTATTTCTAACTCCTTCAGAACAAAAAAAACGAACAAAAACCCAAGAACATCTTTTTTGGATGCGGCTCATCCCTGTTCTCCTGGCTGCCGTTGGGCCACAGAAGGCCAGCCTTCTCCACGGCTGTGGGCAAACCTGACCCCAGGGCGACGAGCCCTCAGCGGCGACTGGGCTCTGCACACAGCTGGGTGGCTCGTGCAGCCTGTCCCCAGGTACCCAGTGCTGGCCGCTGCCCTGGACGGCGAGCTCTTAGTTCACCTAAAATAATTACGGGAACAACAAAAGCCTCATTCTTTAAAAGTGAGAGGGGGAGAATTGCATTATTGCTAATATTTGAAAAAAATAATACACCGATTGTCAAAAAAGCGCGCTAGCAGATGGGACGGAAACCCAGGGGATAGAATTTGGGGACATGTCTCGGGGAGATCTCAGGAAGCGGACTCCAGCCCTCAGGAGACACTCAGGAGAAAGTCCAGTCTCAGGGAGAGGAAGAGACGGCGTGGCCATCTGTCACAAGCCTCCCCAGAGGACACGTACGTTTTCCCTAAAGGTCCTCTGGTCCCGCTTCCCGGGGTTCCTGGTGCGGCCACATCCTGCCTGGCCCGCACGGACAGCGGCTCCACAGACCGGTCCACGTCGTCCCTGCTGCGTCCTTCCCGAGTCCCGGAGAGTGGTCACCGTCAGGCCGTTTCCGTTGTGAGTCCTTATCTAAGGCCACGCTTCCAAGGATTTCTCAATGAGAGTAAATCCACATCGGCCAGTGTCTGCCGTCGTTAAAACAATGTAGAACTCCCTCGCTTTGCGGTATTCCGTGCGTTTTCACAGATTAGCAGCAGGTGATATTAAGAATCTTGTTTTAGAAGTGAGACGCCTGTCATCCCTGGTAATTACTGCCATCAACGATTGTTAGGTTAGGTGAACAGGAGTGTAGGCTGGAGCTCCGTTGAGCTGTGGCATCGCGTTCTAAGAGCAGATATTTCAGCTCTATTTAAATGGTCAGACACACCGATTCGAAAAACCACATAGATGTAAGTGCACAGGGCCAAGTAGCCAGTTTTCTGATGAAAACGTTAGTTAAATATTTGCTCTGGGTCCACAGAACATTATGTTCAGTGAAAGACCCCAAAGGTCACTCTGCTGGGTCATATAATCCACAGCCCCAGACGCAGCCACAGCTCTTCAGTCAATTTTCGGTAGCTGGGGGTCAAGCAATTAGCCGATTCAAACAGGCCTCAAAGGCCCAGATAATGTGAGCATGACCATGGGGAGTGAGGTGAGAATAAGGACAGTTTTATTACACAGCGTTTTCTAAAGTCCACAGTGCTCTTTAGATTTCTCCTCAACACAAAAACACTTTTCCTGGAGGTCAGATTTTCATCAAATGTTCTACTGCTCTGACTCGGAATGATTTGCAAACAGAACACACGTACTGGACGATCAAAAGTCATGTCTCGGAAGTAACAGTGCACGTTTTGGCAGGGAAAAATACATATACCAGCTTGACTTCCATTACCAAAAATTCTTACGTATTTTAAGTAGCAAACATGTATCATTTGCTCTAACTGTAGTGAGTAAATTAACCATCTGGGTTTTCACATTATTTTTCATTAGCTCTGAACTTCTTTAATCTGTTAGTGGCCTAACACGTTTGACGCTTCCTTGTCCATGGATGCTGAATGCATCCACAATCTTGTCTTGTCTGCTGGAAATTCTTGAACCAATGTCTCTGGTTCGGGCTGTGAGCCACCTCATTCATTGCCCCCGTCCACTATTCAATTATTTTCTAAATGTACCATGACTGAAAAATCTTGCAGAAGCCCTGTTCTGGGGAATCATCTCAGAGTTTTGGAGCAGGATCCAGATTTCCAAACAGGCTTCCCAGTCTTCACTCATCATCCTTTTTAAAATGTTTCCTTTAAAGGAAAAGTGCAGATAGGAATGAAGGCAAGTGGGCAAGAAAGCAAGAAGACAGAGGAAGAAGCATTTTCTTTTCATTTTATCTCAATTTAGTTGTTTATACTGCTTCCCCCTGGACCTGGATACGAACCCAGAGGCATGTGCTTGCGTCCTTCAAAGGCGATTGACTTAACTGCAGTCCCACCAGGGTGTGCCATCACCCACCATCTCTATGGGAGATATATATACATAGGGGGGGACTACAGTTTCTAGAAACATCTCTCTGGGTACCCGTCTCCCCATCTGCAATCAACGGGCAAGTCTATGCGGTCGCCAGGGCAGCTTGTTGTTTCTAGGAGGCTTTGGTTTTTAAAAATGTTTTAAAAATGGTTTTTAAAAATTGTATGATGCTTGCAGAAGAGGTTAGGCTGTCTCTCAGAACCTGGATAAAGTGCTTTGTGCATTCTCTCTCTCTCATTAACTTCAAAGGGGTCCACGCGTAAAGGTCAAAGACAGCCTCGCGGCTTAGACTGCGTGAGAAGAATGACCGTGACGCTCACCGCGTCTGCCCGCTGACTCAGTGGGTGTCAGCGGTCATCCTACCCGCTCCCCACCCAACGTGGATGCCTTCCCTGCCGTTTCAGCCGCTCGGCTGACTGCTTTCCACACCAACTTCAAGGCCTAGTCTGTCCCTTGGATGTATGATTCTCTCGCAGTGGCTTTGGAAACAGACGGGTGATGTTTCTTCACTCGGCAAGACTTTGCTGAGCACTGGGGATCGATGACAGTCACACAGGGAGCCACGAGGCTGAAGCCGTGTGGCGCTCCTCCCTGTAAGAGCCCTGGGTGAACGTCTCTCACACCTGAGGCAGCGTCCCCTGACACGACTAACCGCAGGGCTGAGTGTAAGAAAGGCTAAGTTTCTCCTGCAAGTGTCTGGACTATAAAAACGAAAGGCAAGTCTGCCATTTTTAATGCAGTTCCTCTGCTTGGACAATGCCCACCATAAGAGGCTTAGAGAGTCATCTGATTTCCGTGCTCGTGTTCAGGTGTATCCCAGGGCCATCAGAAAGGTGCAGGGGTTTGGCGCTGCAGGTGGCGGGGCAGCCAGGCCATCTCCACGCCGCAGCCTGCGCTACCAGGCTTAGTCCTTCTGATCAAGACCTGGTGGTCAGCTCTTTCCCCTCAGACACAACAACCAAACCTGGGTGGCTTGAGAAAGATACATTTGGTGAACAATGTAAGTCAACAAGGCAGCGTTTTAGGAAATAAGGTGGTTTCAAGTAGGGCTGCACCAAGAAGCACAATTTTCTACTACAACTCATCCATCTTTACCATACAGACTCCTTTCACAAGAGAATCAGGCATTTGCCAGCAGCTCTGCATAGCCTGGGGTTGCCATGCTGTTCTGTGGGCTGCAAAATTAACACACTTGCTTTGCAACACGATTTTTTGTCCTCCCCGGTCCTAGACTCTTTGAAACCAGAACCGTAGCTTCGTTCTTGTCTAACGGAGCACAGGTATGGGCTTGGCGCGTAAGCGCTTCCAGCGAGAATGAAACAACTTAGCAATGCGGGGAGTTCTTTCACTCATATAGAGAATCTTAATAAATCAACGTGAATTCCAAATTCAATCTGTCTACTGAACAAAACAAGACATTTCGAGCTCAAAATTCCTTAAAAAAAATCTGCCTCCTCAATCATTACCCTCCCATTACGTGGTGAAAGCAAAGATGGTCCAGCCACTTCGGGATACAGTTTGGCAATTTCTTGCAAAACTCAACATACTCTCATCACACGATACAGCCATAGTGCTCCCTGCTCGTTAACCAAGGAAGCTGAAAAACATGTCCACACAGAACCCGCGTGTGGGTGCTTCTGTGGTTTTGCTCACAATTGCCCACACGAGAAGGCATCTGAGATGTCCTTCAGTAGGTGAGTGGGTACCCTATGGCCCATCTGGACAGCGGGGCGTATTCAGCACTCAAGAGCAATGAGCCATCTGGCCGCGGGCCATCAAGTCACGCGGAGGCAGGAGGGAAGCTGAAATGCATGTCACCGAAGTGGGAGAAACCAATCTGAAAAGGCTACACATGGTAAGACTGCAACTGGGTGACATCCTGGAAAAGGCAAAACTGGAGACAGTCAGGGGACAGAGAGGCAGAACGCAGGATTTTCAGGACAGTAAAAATCTCTAGGGTGACTCCATGGTGTGCAAGTGTCGTTGCCCGTTTGTCGGTTCCCACAGAACGTGCTGCTCTGAGTGAGGCGGGTTGCAGGCTGAGGACCTGGGGGGCGAGATGCATCGATGGTGTGAGACAGCTGCCATTCTGGGGGTTTGGTGCTAATGGGGGACTCTACTGTGGGGGGAAACTACTATGCATCGGTGACTCTAGAGCTGCCTATCAAATACCAAGACCAACTCAAAGCACTTGGCCAGGCTCACCAGTGCACTGTAGAAATGAACCGGTGAGCTCCAGTTACCACGATGCCTTCTGTGATGAAGGGAACCGTAGAAAAATAACTGACGGAGCAGCCCCAGCATAGATAGTAACTTATCTCTGTAAACAGGCGTGGTCCACATTAACGTGGTGCATTATAATGTAAATGGAGAGCCCAAATCTTCGTCTGAACAGTGGATATACAACTGTTACACTCCTTTTGACAAAGCGCGTAAACTCCTAAGGGTCAGGCTCTGCTTCCCAGTTTGCTGGGCAATGCTGAGATTTTAGGCCCTTGGATGCATGGGACAAAATCAGTTCGCAGAGCTACTGTGGAAGGAAGCGATTGCTCTTACAAATGCTGACAAATGTGCAGCAAAAAAAAAAAAAAAAAATCTGTATTTCTCTCTGGTGTTTCCATCTGTGGCTTCTCACACTTCTTTTTAACCTTTAAATTTCTTTGGGCTCATTGGTTTCTCATGCACATTTGTGTGGTGCATAATGTAAAGAAGAGTGGCAATCAAATATAGTTTGGTTTTTAAAAAAAGAGAGACTGAACATTACGTGTGAAATAAAACATGGCTTCCATTAAAATCTCTTCTCTTTCCTGCTGCCGGAACACATAGTTGAGGCTATTGGTGACAAGGTGACTCAGGGTGTGTGCGTTCTTCTTGGTTTGTGATTCTGCAGCCTTCATCGGCTTTGCTACCTGGCACTGCCATATTTGAGCAACATACATTGACGCGCAACAGATGGGTTTTTGCGTATTTCTATACGCAGAGAAGTGGTTGTTTGTGTCAGTTGCATGTTCGATGTTACTGACTCATATACTGTTGCAGCATCTGGCCGACGCCGTGATGAACACGTCCAGCCCAGGTGGGCAACTGAAAGGTTGATGTTGGAGGCGCTGGTACGTGCTCGTTGGAGTAAAGGGGGTTTAAGGCAGACACAGTCCCTCCTGGAGGACTCCCGAATGTCATTTACTGACAATTGAGCCCCGAAGTCACCGGCAGACAAAATGGTACTGTAAATATCCTTTTCTACTATGCAGTCCAACTCCCCCTGACATTTCTGCATTTTAATTCCATTACACGAGTCTACAGTTTCTACTCAAGAAACGTCCATAGGGAGAGGCACTAATTCTAACGGACAAGGAGTCAGGAGAAGCCCAGAGCACAGAAATGTTGAAGCATCCCTCACAGCCTGCCGGGCTCTCAGGAAAAAGGCTGCTGGACGCTATTACCACACTCTCAGCAGGCAACCTGCTGGAAGGATCTAGAAGGTGCAGCAGGCATTACTTTCATCACCATGGGGTCTAGGAGAATGACACATGGGGAAAAAAAAAAAAGAAAAAGGAGTTGGTGTGGGAATCATGTCCGTTTCTTCAAGTTGATATGATTTAGATTAAATGTGAATAGATTTTTTCCGTTCAATTAGCGCTGTTTAATTCCATCTTGAAGTAGTGCTCCTTTTTGAATTTAGGGTACACAGACACACACTAACAAAGGAACACGTTTCTCAGTATTTCCCTTAATGACACACACCTTTTCTGGACACAATACATTGTGTGTTTGCTCAGAGGTAGTTCTTTAGCTGCAAATATTCCATAAGTATTTCAATAATTAAAACAAGTTATACCTCCCTCCTGGCAATGACTTATTAGTTTTACATCAGATACAGCCTGTGCTTTGTGACTCAATGACTTGTTTTCCCTACCACGGTTTAGAAATTTAGGTTAACAGTTCTTTGAGGGAGTTAAGGTATTGATGGTCCTTCTTGGAATCTGTTGGCTTAAAGCTCTCTGGGCAATTGGCAGTGTCCCTGTCAATGATGTTTTCCTTGAATAGTACACAATCTTGTCAGATACTAAAACAAAATTCAATGAAAATGCAGTGCTCTTTGCAGTACATAAAAGTAAAATTTATACTGCTTTTTTTTTTCCCCCCTCTTATCTCTCCGCTTGCCAGGTTGCTTTCTAGTATAAGCTCCAAGGACAGCGGGAGATATCTAATACATTAAGAGCCAGTCCGGATACTTAGAACTACTTCCAGATGTGATTATCAAACATTCCTACCTTAATTTTTGTCGCTTTGACGTAAATGTCAACTTTATTTTGAATAGCCCTTAAGCGGATGCTTGAATAATAATTCAGCGTGGACATGTGTGGGTTTTCTTCCCTGACATACCAATTTAGGTCTCAGCGTCACAGATTTTTAGCGTGGGTGTTTCTACACGGGGGCCGCTTCAGCTCCTACCTGCAAGTTTTACATGTCTCCATCATCTAGAAAGCTAGAGCAAGCCTCAAAGAGTCTTTTGAGCCCTTTGACTTCGGTGAGATGTCAATGGGCAAAGAGCCACCGTTCAGTAATAGAAATCATTTCATCATCATGTGTAACAAGCAACTTTCCCCTTGCACCGCCGTCTGGTTTAGTTTTATAGACTCAACCATTGACAACTGCCCTGGGCACAGACTGTGACATTCAGGTTTCAGGCACAGCCGAGAGACGGTATTCATTCTCAACCTCGACGGAGTTCACTGAGTGATCGTGAACTTTTAACGGAGCATCAACTTGAATAGTTCTCCCAGAAAACACTTACGGATTCACTTGCAAATATTTTCCTCTTGAACATTTTTCGATAACTTTCATCGTAGTCGTTACATAACCAGTGTGTAATTAATATCCAGGTCTGTAACCACAGCACACATTACGAAATAAAACCATAATGGTAAGTTTTCATGCTTATTTTGAGATGGTCTTTGAAACAGAAATTGCTGCATAGCACATAGATATAAGCGTTTTTATGATGCTCTATGTATACTTCACAAAATAGCACCTAGCTGGAATAATCTAATTTTAATATAATATGGCACCTATCTTAGTAACACTATTATTTTCAGATGTGGAATATTTTTAATACAGTTGTTAGACATTCAATTATTATATGAATTATGATAGGCTAGTATCCTGAACTCAGAAACCACAGTCATCTGTTTTACAGGTGCTGAGAGTCAAATTTTCTTCTGGGCCAGGAGAGGCAAAGCACAGGCTACACCCACCAGGGAGGTGAGGGAAAAAATTACAGCAAGTAGAAGGAAGGAAAGCGACAATTCACACAAGCACCAGGGACGATGACCAGCTGGAGAGAACCGGGTTTGAAGGGGACAGGGAGAGCTGCTCGGCTGGTGGCCACCACCAGAGAATGCGGGCTGCAGCTTCTAGAGCTTTGAACTCTGAAGAAATGCCCTCTGTGAAGGACTGACGGTTAAGCTCTCAGCACTGGCAGGGAAGTACCACACAGGACCACCACGGTTAACAGCCACACCAAACACACCTGTGGGAAGCTTGTTTCTAGTGTTCTGGATCCTACCCAGGAGCTACTTCCAGAAGAGTGAGAAGCATGCACGTACTGGTAGGGAAAACCGAGGGTCTAGAGTGAGCAGAAAGAACAAGGGGCTTGGAACCAATAAGGACTGGAAAACGTACAGTGCAAGGAAATCTAAAACTTAAGACGTCAAAATAAACTCTTAGAGAAAAGGTGTCGAACTACTTTTAAGTTAACCAATTCTTCTTTATTCACAAAACCGAGGGCACTAGTCATTTACAAACGACCCAATGGGACCGAGATGAGGTCAGCATTTCTTTCTTCTAACTCGGGTCTGAGAAACACGTACATTGTACTTGTTTCTCCACTAGACACGGAGACTATGCTGAGTGCACATCCAACTGGGGGACACTGAAGAGCCAGCTTCCTGACTTCCTTTTTAAAAATCATTGAAATAAGAATATGATGATGCCCTTCTGCTTAAGTGATGGTGAACTCCAGAACATCAGATGCTCGTGGCTTCTCTTGTCTGAAGGCAGCAATAAAAATGAAAAAGGAAAATGTGCACTTTATTCTGCTATCGACACCTGTGTGTTGGGGGGCAGGGAGCCCACAGCCGCCTTCTCAGCTGCAGTTAAGAGAACGAATCATAGGCACTTGCTCCAGCTGGTTTACTGGACTCATGTACCGTCACGCGTGGTTCTCCATTCACATGTGATTTGAGAACACCTATTGCATCTTCTAGTGTACAATTTCCACAAGTTCTGTTCTATACATGCCATGATATAAACCATGAAATAATTTGGTAATCAAAATATCTCAATGAGAGCTTTTTAAAAAAGCTATTAACTTTTTACCTTGGGAGCTGAGCTTTTTCCACAATGTGTGTCCTTGTTTGCCGAGAAGGGACAGCACGACCTAAGTGAGTGCTGGATGTCTATTCGCTGCGCCCACAACCCGCTTCTCCTGTGCATGCGGCCTCCTCTCGCCCCGGCAGTTAGTGCAGCAGAAACAGAAAGGAGAGCACGGTGCCTAGTGAACCAGTTTGATTCAACATTGAGTACCAGGCAGACGTGAGACTTTGCCTGTCACAGTCACTTCAGTTTAGGCGTTCCATTGAGACTGCAAATAAAATCACAAGTCCCATGTGAACTTACACGAGTGCTGTCTAGAGAATTAGCTTTCCATCATATACGAAGGATTTTGATAAAATTAAAAAAAGAAATACCACGTGTATGTCTTACCAAGTTTATGAATCTAAGACATTTTGAGAGTAATTTTTGCTGTGAAATGATGGGTTATAATTTAGCAGTGTATTTCCTTCAACCAAAAGGCACTCGCTGGAAATACAAGTGAATTGTTACCCAGGAAAGCAGACATCCCACACAGGCTGCCTCCCCACTCCCCGGAACGGGAGACACCGGAGTCCGTCACGTAAAGCGTCAGGCTGGCCTTCGTGGGGAGTCGATCTGGTGGCGAGCAATTTCATTTAAACCTGCTGCCTGCTTCTGGTGGACCAGAAAAGGTAGATGCTCCGGATTTATCTAGAAAACCACCCCCGTCCTGTGTCCTTACATGCGTGTCTTATTTTGCGGCTGTGTGTGAACTGCCCTGCCCGCTCGTGGATCCCACCACACGCAGAGCACCGAGGGATGTGTCCACGTCCTTCTGAAGGAAAGGGGCTTAACGTGGGGCTGCACGAACTTGCCCCACTTCTCCAGCGAAGGCTAATTTTCAACTATTTCATCACATTGATAGTGTAATATACTGATCCTACCATTTTATCATTCTAATAATTTGGTAGTTTACTAATACAGCCTTATAAGGTTTCTAATATTTTCACCTCTTAAAAATGGTCTTTTTACAAGTTATCCGATATAAAAGGTGACAATCAAGTGATTATATATCGAGTGCCCTTAAATGAAAGTACGAGACTGCACTCGGGCTTCAGTGTGGCGTGAGCTGCGTACTCCGACATGCACCAGGAGACTCGTGTCAGCAGCCACCTTCACATGCTCACAGGGTGACATGACGCAACGAGACAGTTGTCTACCTAACCGTCACACACCATCAGGAAAAGTTGCTTGACCCACATGACTATCTCAGTTATGATTAAATCAGTTGTTTCCACTATTCTATTTCATATACACATACTGGGAATTACATCAAACAGACAGGAGAATCTTCTTGAGTCTTGATGGATTGATAGCATACTGATACTTGTGTCTTCTATAATGACTCATTTCAGCCTCAAATTTTAGAACTTTAAAATAAATAAAACATAATTTATAAAAATGACTATTTACAAATGCGAACATTCATCCTGAGTTTATTATCCAGGAGAACTGTTTCACAGAAAAGGAAGCTACCAGTATCTGTGAAATAAAAATGCACCTCCCAAGAGTTACACTGAAAAGTTTCTCAGAAGTCCATTTCCCTAAATTGCAATAAAGACGAGTAGGAAGATATTCAACAAGTCTTCTTAAATAGAAGTGCCTGAAAGAAGCTGATGACACAGATCTTTTCAAATGCCATTCTCCCTTGATTTTATTATTAATGTTGTATGTGGACTGTATTTTGAACTTGGGTGAAAGGAAGGGGAAAATTCAGACCACCATGTGATTTTGCAGAAGGAGGTAGGGCTGTGATGTCCTTAATAGTTGCTGACTTTGGAATCTCATCAGAAACAGCCACCCCACCTTTGGTGTTAGTTGTGTTGAACTCCTCTAAGAGGAGTGGCTGGCTACAACAGATCAACATTTTATATAAAGGAAAAATGTCCAGTTAAAAACCTCAAATCTGAAAAGGCAAAAAAAAAAAAAAAAAAATCACCGATTCTTTGCTTTATACACGACCTCCTTTAAGAAATTAAGGAAATGGTTCAACAAAGAATCAAACTGGTTTCTTGGGGACATATCACTACAGTGAATCTCGTCACTCTAGGCTGTGAGCAGACAGTGATTATGTTGGAGAAGGAAAATAAGAAAGTGTGGAATTAGTAATGCAGACACTGAAAGGCCAGTGGCAAGACAAGGAGAAGCCTCAAACCAACGCTACTTTGTTCCCATCTCTGCAGGCACCTGCTCCTGAAGGTAAAACGCCAGAATAACCAAAGCCGCTGTAACGTGGTGTGCGGGGCTGTCAGCTGACAAACAACATGAAAACAAGTCACACTGTGTTATCTGTGGTCACGTTCCTCAGGGTTAGTCCAGTAACTCAAGACTTTACATTCTTTTGTCTTTATTTGTTTATTTTAATTAAACACATAAAGGTTAATGAAACAGACATAGTCCAGAGTTAGTAGGTTGGTATTATAACATTTATTAAAATAATGCTATGGGTTAATAGAAACTGCAAAGAACCAAAGAATTAAAATGCAAGCTATGTAAAATCCCAACTAAAACCCAAAAGTGTCTAATGTATTCATTCATTAGCTAACTAAAAGCCCAAGAAAGACAAGACACCCAATATAATAAAGTACTGCAAAACAATTGGCAATATTCAGTTATCAAAATTGTGGATTTTGCATTTTGTATCCTTTTCTCAATCAAGAAAAAAATTCTTTTTGAATGTTATATAACATACATATAAAACAAGATAGAAAAATACATTATAAACTTGTAACAATGGCTGTAAATACATTATCTTACATGTTTCTCATAGGCAATAGGTTGGTTATGGTACATACATAGCATGAAACTACTAAGATAATAAAGAATAGACAAAAATACATGTCAGCTGTACGGTAACATACAAGCGACACTCCCATCTACCCACGCTAAAAAATTACATAATACTGTCAGAAAAAAGTCTTAAACTACATATTTTAATAAGAAATAAATTCAATAAAGAATGATAATACTGAGAACCAAGGCATTCAGAGATTTCAAAAGTCATGCTTTTTTTTTCAGTTGATCCAAAATTTTGCCAACTAAGTTTTCAAAAGTTTGTTCAGAGCCAACATTACTCATAAATGTCACACATTTATTTCAAACATTTACTTTCTTCCCCATAAAAGACCTTTGATAAACATCTAAAATGTCCAGGTATATAACATAGTTGAGATGAAACTGGATCAAATACTGGTACATTTTTAAACTACTACCTCAAGAGTTTGAGTGTCGCAAATTTTATTCAACCAACCAACCAAACAAAATAAAAATCAAAATGGCACAGCATATATTGTAAATAAATCAAAATAACTGTGTGTGTAACAGAAAGACAAAGCAGTGGCACATTAAACCAAAGCTAGTTGAATACACAACAACGAATGTCTATTGCATAGTAAATAAACTGACAACGGTTTCCAGGTGAGACAAGATGACGCAGGACGCCACCTCGAAGGTGCCAACTGAGCTTACTGCTGACCTTTGACTGTGAAGCTGTGAAGGTATGTGAGAGGGAACAAGTTGATGAACTGGGGATCCACTGTCCCTTGATATTTGCCACATCTGGTACTGAGCAGTTGGTACTGAGCAGCTACTGATCATTTTGTTTACATGTCAGTTCTGTGCACAAATCAAATCACTTCAACTACGAAAGCAGCTGAACTTCATGAGAAAGTGGAAGCTGAAATGCACAGGTACTGAATAGTTAAATGCGCAGTGATGCAGTTTTTCCGCATTCGTTTAGCATTGACAAAGGTGTTGGGGGACTGGGATGGGCAAGGTGGCTTAGCTTGCTGAAACCAGCTAGTAGATGGGACGACCCCAGTCAGCTGCATGGCAGAAGGAAGTCTGCTTACATCTGGGATATCTGAAAACACTGTTTTTCAGAATAAAAAACTCACAAAGATTACTTTTTCTACTTAGTATACTATTGCCTCCGATGAATAGAAAAAAAATCCCACACGCTGTCCCCCATCTTCGAATAAAATAGAGCTCTAATTTTGTCTGTAAACTGATATTCAGATCACACATAATTTTTATCTCCGAATCCTCTGGACCCACATTAAACATCGTACTAACAATAGCACTCACTTATGATTTTAACAGAATGTCTTAAAACTTGTCAGGCATTAGAAAAATTATCAAATTGCTTCACAGTATCAGATTTGGCAAATCTACATCAAGGTAACAGGCCAAAATCATATACTTTGAACCATCAACTCATGTGTCTCCCCTCATATCTTCTTTCACATACTGGGCGACTGAGTAACATGCATTAAAACTCGTATTCTGAGGGAAGAGCTGATCTTACGAGACACTTGACTAAATGACCGTGAAGGAAAAATAAGGCACTTTCTTTTCTTTAGACTTATTCCAATACTTAAAAAATAAAAAAGAAAGACAAAAAGGCTCTTTTGGTCTTTTGTTTCTTGACAACCACCAGAAAAAATCATTTAATGAAATAAAGGGTTTCTTTGTTCTTTTTCATTTTTTTATAACACTTGAAAGTATAAAATGCTACATTTCCAAAAATATATATATTTTTTCTGCACCAGCACCCTTGTATAGTAAAAGTATCTACTTTTTGTTCATTTGTTTCAATGCACTACACTTTATCTACAATTTCATTACATGTATACAGCAAATAGGCAAGCATGGCTTTTACATCCTTAATGATTTTTTTTCTATACAGGGAGGTTTAAAAAAAATATTTGAACAGTTTGCCCAGTAATGTGACACATAATGCATGTACCTTGTTCGCGCATATTTTTAAGGAGGTGCAAAATAAAGGTTCAGTAATCTAAACTCAGATATTCGTCTTTTAAAAAATAGTGTTGCAGTTTTGTTCTTTGCGTTACTTTTCAAAAGTTTTTGTGAAGTTTTTTCTCATGGCACACTTCTAATACTTCAAATTTTGGCAGACAATATAAAAAAGGCTGCAACTGCGGCCCTCTGAGGGCACTGTAGTGACTGAACAGCGTATCAAATTTTGAATACTTTTTGAAGTCACTTCACCAATGACATCCCTGACCACAGGTTCATGCATGATGCATCATCACACAGTACATTCAGAGCTGTGAGTGCTATGAGAAGAAAGGTTCCTGGAGTCTCTCACAGTAACTGCCTCTATCACTGAGTCGTTAAGGGCCACCGTCTCCCCTTCTGAAGTGAGGCCTTCTTACCGTTCGTGTGTTTAGGGTGGGACATTAACAGGTGATCAGTGCTGTGGGATGAATTGGGCCTTATTGCTTTACTACTATTCAGTGCAGGTTCTAGAACCACTTTCACCCAAACAGAAAAAAATAAAACAACAACAAAAAACCGAAAGCTGAGCTGGAGGACAATTTCTTTGTCTTTTGTTTGGTTAGACGGTAAGACGAACGAACGGACAAGGGCCTCAGCTCGCTGCACTGACGTCAGGCAAGCAAAGGCGATTACCAGTTAACTGATCAGCAGGCAGGCATGGTCAGGTCATCATTGGGTGAAGAGTTCAGAGGTCAGAAGGTCATAGGTTAGTTGCCGGTGGCGGCTGGGTGGTTAGAAACAAAAAACAAAACAAAACAAAAAAAAAAAAAAAAAAAAAAAAAAAAAAAAAAAAAAAAAAAAAAAAAAAAAAAAAAAAAAAAAAAAAAAAAAAAAAAAAAAAAAAAAAAAAAAAAAA
>RJWH01002007.1:0-210366 GCA_004363575.1 Solenodon paradoxus | reverse complement strand
TACAAGAATACAATAAAATCATGACAATTTCATATCATGATTTAAACAAATGAAGGAGAGCCCACTCCCATTAAAAACAAAAACAAAAACCCAAAACAAAAAAAAAAAAAAAAAAAAACAAAAAACTGGTTAACAGGAAAAAATAGAAATAAAATATGACTAATAACTACTAGTTAGTAGCAGTCAATGAAGGAAACTGGGAAATAACAATGGATAGATTTGGTGTGCAGAATTTGAAACAGTCAGTGCAGTTACCAGTATCTGACTGCTATTAAGCATTAGTATTCTTTCAGATGCAAGCATTAAAGCAACTATTAATGATGGATGTGATTATTAATAACTGATGATTAACAGAAATGGATCTAAAGAAATTTAATTTTCTGTGAATAATTTGGTTCAACATAAAGTCTGGGCCAAACAAGGTTTCTTTTGTTCAATAAATGTTTATTGCTTTTTCAATTGTTCTATTTACAGACACCACGGAGTTTCTTGGCCTCCTGACACAAGCAAGACTCAACTGTGGACTAGCAGTGCAGGCGACATCATGGGAACCAGAAAACGGCCAGGCCTTTGGCACCAGCCAACACTTTCCAGTTGAAAATACTATTTTACACATATAGAACATTATAAAATGCACTTGCATGTAAACACTGTAAAATCCTGCCATTTAAAATTCTAGACTCAAAAAGCTCTAAGTACATCAAAAAATAGAAGAAATTTCTAATTAATACCAATAAGGCATTTTAAACTACAAACAGCTTTCTTTATTCAATTTCAAAGCTAATATTCTGCAAATACAATAAAATCTGACATTTCATATACATTCCTGCTTTATATTTTTATATTTTAAAAGAAGCCACCTGTAAATACTATTTTCTTTTGCAAAATAACAAAAGGAACAAAAAAAACTTTTTAAAATTACAGTAAAACATAAAGTAGTTCTCAAGTGGAAAAGTTTTCCTTCCCAAGGTCCTTGAGCTGCTCCTTCCTTAATCAACCTGTCACATTCTGCTGCACCGAACTTGGTCCACTTAACAGTAGTATGGTTCTTAAGACTCATTCAACAGCTTAATTATTTCTACTATATTCTGAGGTTTGATAAAAATTTTCTGTACTGTTGCCATTACGACTAAGGCAGAGGAAATGTGAATGAAAAGATATTCAGTGCAAAGGTGGGTTCTGTGTCAGTCACTTCATAAATCAAAACCCAGTTGGTCTAATAATGTTCACAGAGTAAATGATCGCTATAATGGACTGGTTTACCTTCATATACCAAAAATGCTTTCTACAGTCTATCATTTAGGATAGTTTATAAATACTACAAAAATACTGCATCTTCATTGTGACCAAATCTTCCCTGAATTTCTTAAAAATAACTGAAATTTTATCCAAAATAGAAACTGTTATTCCAAAATCAAAGAAAATAAACATTTAACATGATATAGTCATACCACTCCAGAAATACGGTTATAGGTACTTCAGGAATACGAATTTAAAGCATTTTTGATATTAAAATTTTGATTAAAATGGTATTAATTTATTATACAAATTATGTAAATGATGTCTTTTTAGAAAATCATATTCATAAAAATTCAGATTATGTTTCTTTGAGTGTGGAATATATAAAACATAGCAAACTACCATTTACGCACATTCCAGTACACCTAGGATATCCTCTGCCAAGTCCTGGCTTCCCACAGCGCACACAGGTGTGGCGACCGTGCAAATCACTTCTGCTCCACTGAACTAGTCAGTTGGTCTTTCATAGGCTTAAAATTCAGTTTTGAAATATGTGTAGAGGTGGGTTTATATTTAGTAAAAAAGTAGGCATTTGTTAACCATGCAGCACTCTTAATGTGCATATACAATTACATGGTTACATGTCCAAGGGTTGAGTTTCCTTGCACTAAATGGATATTTATATTAATCTTCCCTTCAAAAGACTAAAAAGTGATTAAAGAAAAAACCCCAAATAGAGAAAACAGTAGTATCATAAAATAATTTAAGTGAAGGACTCCAGACATCTCCCTTAGACCCAATGAGTGCATACAGTGATAATTAACAGCAGTATACAAAGTCTTGTTATTAAAAAAAAGCAAAAAGAAAAAAAAAGTAGCATTTCGGTTTGCTGACATTGCATTTTTCATAAAAACAGTGACAGAACTAATCAAAACACATAGAACTACAAGGAGCCATGCATGGAATGTATTGAACATTTCCAAATAGTAAAAAAATCTTCCTAGTATTTTCAACTATCTGAAGGCACCGGAGTAATTAAGTAGGCCAGGAATTATGTTAAGACAAAATTATGAGTCCCTTGAAAGGGGCATACAAGGAAACATTAGGAAAAATCAATTAAAAATTACTCTTCAGAACTATTATAGGCACTTAATACATTTTTTAAAAAAAGCTTCAAATTATTCATGGAAGTTATCTGGTTTCTTTAAACCTAAAGTGACTTAAAACAAATTTTTCTTCCTTCACCAGATTTGTTCTGATGTAAGAGGGTGGAGCATAGGCATGTCTGTGATGCACTTAAAAAGATTCATCTTCATATAAAATTACTAAGCTTGGGGGTGGTGTATGTATTTTGTTCACTGAATAATCACTCCAAGTAATGCCTGTATTTAAAAGTTTTTAAATATACATGATGCTAAATGAATACCATCAAATATTTTTGGAAAGGTATTTTATTCTGATGTGGACAACGGCTCTGCTCAATATTTATCATCAGTAGAAAATCACGAGAATAAGCAGGTAGTTCTTTCCATAAGTTCATATAAGATGTACGATCGAAAGGTAAATTCTTCACGTCTTCCCACCAATACTAAAGACTTTGATCAATTTAATGAGTAGGTAGTAAATGTGCCATAATCAAAGCTTATGAAATAATTATTTTCTACTTTGCTTCAGACTCCTATCTTGTGAGAAAAAACCTTAGGAAGTAATTCAATGTCAATAAACCGAAACTATCACTCCTCAATAAGCATAAATAATTCATGAAAGGGTCCAAGGGCATATATAGGACACAAATTACATATGTTGAAAAGGAGAAAAATGAAGACCTATTTTCCAGTCACAGGTTAGTCAAAAAGAATATTCAAACAGCTGGATTCATGTCCCCACAGAACTTTTAAGAGCTAGCTTACCTTCAAATAATAGATTTTAGCAGCAAATGACAAAAATCAAAGGATCGATTTTGGCAAGAGAATATAAGAATAACAGGGAACTGATTTTCAGATTTATAAAAAGTCCAACTGCATCAAAAGTTATCTTCACAGTCCTTACTTTGTTGATTTCAGCTAAGTACTTGACATGTTTATCCTTATGTTTATAGTGGCTCAAATGTCTCATTAAAAAGGAAAATGGAAACTAAATCTTCAGTTTTCTCCAAAAGGACACAGGAGGCATATATTCCTTTACTTCTCTCATTAAAGCACCATCCGCTTAGTTCGTTTTGCAAAACCAACCCAAAATTTCAGAACAATTAAAAGGCAAATTTTAACAAAAATTGTTACTGAAAATTAAGGCAACATCAAAATTTAATAGCTCCCCAAATAAACAAATGTATGTTTTAGTAGGAATAAATCATAGTATACCAATACAGGATTTAATAAGTTAAAATACGAAGGGAGCAAAATAAAAACTCACCAAAAACCCGACCCTTAAATCTTTCAATTATTACAAATTAATTTAGAAAGGAAAACAAGCAGTTTCCTGTGCAGGTAAGTAGTTAATTTTTTTCATCAGGTGTGGTGTTGCAAATTTCATGGACACCCACGCATTTCTCATAAACAGTAACTGCAGAGCTAAACTGACCTCGGTCTGCGGTCACAATCCTTTGGTAAGGATGGACGCGCATATCGTGCCTTCGAACTTTAGTAGCCACCGCACCTAGTTAAATTGCAATTACCAAGACAAAGTTAGAACACATTCACAAGGAAAAACCAAAACAAAAACAAAAACAACAAACATCAACAGCAGGTTTATCAAAATGGATTTCAAATGTTCATTTACTACAAAAGTTTTGTCTTAAAAAACACGTTAAGGCACAGTAGTTTTAAAATTAACCATAATATGTTGCGTATATATGTCTATGAATATTGCATTCATTTCAAACATCTTGGCCTTACCTATTTCATCCATTTTTACAATCCCAAGCTACAGAATTACATGAATTCTATTAGCTCCACACATATTTAAGCTTTACTAGTCACATATTCACTGAAGTGCCTTTCTTGCAGCAGGACTACTAAATAATGCCATGTTTAATACCGATAATTATTTGCTAACCTTAAGACCACTTCCAAAGTTTATCACTTAAAAAGGTTTAAAAGCAATTCTTAAAGCCTACAGATTGTGGTTTTAAACTTTGAGTCAATAAGTATGAACTGCAATGAATTAGGTGATTAGTAAAGCAAACAGTATAGTACACTTAGCAGTCAGTATACTACTACACACTCTTTTATAAATTACCGTTACTTTGTAAGATTACAGACTAAACCAAATTAATAACATATTTTTACTTTCTATCAGTGTGCAAAAAGTGCAAGTAAGTCACTGACTGCTAGGCTAGGCTTCCCCCCTACTCCCCGGAGGCTGCTGAGACTAAGCATTTGTTAAATTCAGATCTGATGAGGGTTCAGTTAAGACCGTTCTTGAATTCTTAGCCTTTCGTTGGGAAAGCCATACCTAAAGATAAAAGGAAGGGAATTAAAAATTAGTCATCAATGAAGATTTGATGCTGATACCAATCTCCTCACCACCACCAACACACATGTCTGCATCTGTTTTGAAGGGCACTGCTTATTTTAAAATAAAATGTCGTGAGACTTGATACATAGCATGCATGTTATCTGTGTGCAAATTTATTATAACGTATCGATTTGAAATAATTTTCTCAGTTCTCCAAGTAGGCAACATCATGCTTTACTGCTTAGGTGGCAAAGGGAGAAAAAAAATAGATCATAATGCTTTGGGTTTTTTTTTTTTCCATTTAGTACTCAATATTTATTGCATGAGAGCCAATTATATTTGTTTACTTTGCCTTTAATTTTGTCAGTCTAAAAATCACTAAAAATTTCCAAAAACAAAAACCTACATGACTTTAAAACGAGAACGTCTACTACAGCGCCCCTTGCTGTTTCCGAGCAGTAAACGAGTCCGCCAGCCTTTTCTGTGCGTTTGAGACAAACTAGTCTTATGCGAGTGTGATTCCACGAGGCAGAATCAGCAAGATCTTGCATTGAGAGTGCTGGGACAGAACAGCAGCTGGTGGCTAAGAGTGCCAGCCCTGCAGGAAGCAACAGCCAGACTCCCCCAACAGACGCTGTGCGTGCAGCAGAGAGCAGCTCTGGGGAAGGAGCAGGCATGGGCCACAGGACAGAGCGTTAACAGAAAGGAAAACGTCAACAGGTTACATGTTACATGTTATTGTAAAAATGCTTCAAGAATGTGCAACAGAAACAAGCCTCTCAGCAACAGTGCGATAGTATAATTCGAACCTCTAATACTTTATACAACAATTTAGATAAACGGAAAACATGTACAATAAAATGTATTTGTTTATGAAACAAAAGGCACCTGAGTGCATGCACACACACAGATAACATACAGAGCACTGTGGCTTTCTTTAAGTGAACAATGAACTTTCAAGTTTAAATCCTAGTGTCCGGGTTTGTTAAAGACTTTCAAATTTTTATAAATCATTATTAATGCTGGAAAAAAAAAAGTAAAAGATCAAAGTCCTAAAAGTCAACAGCATGCATGCAGCACCAAGGTCATATACAATTCAAGGAAAAAAGTATTCAAATTCTGTCTGGTAAAACAAAGGGGCAGCACGGAAACAGTTTGTTCCACATTGACTGGTCGTGTTAGAACAGCCGCTGCATCCTAGTCCTCCATCCAGCAAGTCAATGGGCTGAAATATCAGGCATGACTGGCATTTCAATCCACTCTATAAAAAAAAGGCATCAGTAATGTCTTTTTCGAGCACACCACTTATTGTTCACGTAAAACCAAGCGTTTATAGTATGATCTTAATGTTTGCCTCAAGTGTGATTCTAATTCATTGACTTGGGATTTACAGAGTCCATACTGAACTACGGAAATTAAGAGTATCTTTTATATTTAATATTGACTAGGACTTCAAAAGAGAAAAACAGAAAAAAACTAGGAATGCAATTATTTACCTGGTTTCTTTCATATTTTAAGTAATCACAAATATTAGAAAATACACACACTAACTGCAGTTTTTAAAAGCTCTCACAATATTTTCACTTGAAATTTAAATTTTAGCCAATAAATCAACTTCTGAGATGAAAGGCTTAAATGTTTAACTCTGGCTCATGAAGCTAAGGGAGGGAAGTCCAGTGGGTGGGCTCCAAAACTCAGAGTGATGTGAGTGAATAAATTTGAAAAGTATTTTGTTTAAAATTTACAGAGTACTTTTAGACAACCAAAGTGAATCAGAGGTAATAAAGTGGATCTGAACAAGTTTAAGGTGCAATTATTTAAAAAGGGATCCCTCATAAGAGGCTAAAATAAAATAAAATTTAGCCTTCAGTCCTTCTAATTGAAACTTGTCTCTCTAAAGAACTGATATAATGATTTCAAAATCTGGGACAGCAAAAGTTATGGAAAAAGAAGGTGCTAATCAGACAGGGAGAACTTACCTAATACACCACTAGGTTCAATAGGATACTCAAGGATTGACGTAGCTGGTGCCAATGTGTAGGGGTATTCATAGGGTGTGTAGATTAAACCAGCTTCGGGCCCGGGAGGAACTATTGCAGCAGTTGGGTGAGGAGTTCCGTTTGGCATGACAGCGGTCTGTATTTGTCTGATCAAAGGCATTATGGTAGGACCAGCTGGCGTAGGAGTACGCAGGGCAGCTGGTGGGAGAACAGGCGCAGGCCCAGTAATAATCCTTGGAGCAGCCTGGGCTGTTGCTGCAAGAGAAAAGGCAAGGGCTGCTACAGTAAGCAAAGAAATTTAGGAAGAAGTGTAGAGATAGCAGTACAAAATAGGGGGAAATGAGAGGGAAGTAGGAAAAAGAAAAAGCAGGAAAGAAGAAAAATAAAAGGAAATCATTAGTACATGCGTTGATCACACAAAAATGCCCAAGCACACCAATCAAATGCAAACGGCTTCCCCTTTCCCAACGTGATTAAGAATAAATGTGCATAAAATAAAAAGCCACTGTAAAAAGAGTGAGTGAGGCCATTAAGTTCTATTTTAGTTGACATATTTGATAAGTCTGTTTTTTAAGATCTCATGAGACTAAAGGTGCATGCAGAAGCACAAGAAAACAACTGTATTAAAAAATCTTTTTTAAAAAAACTTTGTAATTGGAGTCCACAGAAATACAGTTTTGGTAATTTCTAAAATTTAGCCTTAGTCTCAGTTTAAAGAACAGTTTTCATTTTATTAAGAAGTGAGTCAATAACTAATAGTCTTTACATACATTTCCTATATCTACAGGAATTAATTCTTCAAAGAAAGAACAAAGGGAATAAAAAAATGTATCATTCCTAAATACAAGACTATTAGTAAAATACTCATCATTTTCATGAGCAAAGGGAAACGATTTCTAAACCCACTAGATTGCCTACATTTTAGAAACTTTACTAAGACTTTACAATTCTATCCATTTTCTGAAAAAATAGTAACTTAAATGTATTTATATAAATGATGTGCAAGCCTTAAGTTGTCTCAAAACATGAACGTCACATTATTTCATTTTAAATCTAAAAAGCAACCATTTCATAGTTTATGCAGGCATTCAGTTACATGCAAATAGAAAAATGAAATTAAAAATGGTATTACCTACTGCTCTCTGTGAACTCATACATAAAATCAAGAGAAAAAAATATTGAGGGGAAAACATGCAAGCGAAGTGAAAAAGACAGAATTCAACACAAGAATCATTTCATTAAAATATTTTCCAAATTTGCTTTTAAAAAAGATGAAATTTTTGTCTTTTGCACAGATGGAACAGAATAAGTTTCAAGCCTTAAATTTGTAGTTAGAAGAATAAGAAATTTCCTCAAACTTTTGAACTTCAAATTTCATCAAAAGGGTAAATGTTTAAAAACCTCAAACTTAAAAGGTTCTAGAATAAAGTCAAGAAGAATTTGAGAAGGCAGTGAAAATGGGACTTGTAGTCCCGTATCAGTGATTATTACTTCTTTAACTGTTCATGTGCTGTGTTTATGTGCTTGGGAACGAAACAACTAGGACAGCTGCAGCGCTGGGCGTCGGTTTCATTCTTACGTGATTTAATGTTGGCATCTCTGTAGGTGCCGTTCAGAATGGCGAGCTCCATCAGCTGCATCTTCTTCAGGCTGTCTTCTCCCTCTGCCTGTGCACGGAAACACAAGAGCAGTGAACACATGAGGTACCCACAGACATCCAGCATCTCTAAGCACAAGCCTTAGAAGAGCTGTCAGGTGACTGACTGACTGCCTGCCTGTTTCTAAAAGGAACAAGATCAGGAATCGAAGACCCTGGCATCGTGAGGACTGCGGTCAGTCAGTTCGAGGAGACCAGGCTACTCCCAACCGTCACAGCTATATTCAATTTGAAAAGTTGTAACGTAACCTACATTGATTCATTACAGTTCTAAAAAAACTTTGCTTTTAAATGGAATGAATGAAAATGTTGGGCAAGGTTAAATGTAGTATGATCTCTTCTGTATTTATCATTTTATTGAAGATTCCAAAACTCAAATGTTCAGTATAAGACAAAAAAAAAAAACAAACAAAAAAATTGGATTTTTAGTCATATAATAATTGACTGTTATCAAAGTAAGATAATTTCATGTTTAATTCTCCAAAGAAAAATTTAGTGAAATCATTAAGAATTTCACATATATGTATACTTTCTCTCTCTCTCTCTCTCTCTCTCTCTCTCTCTACTGCTCTCTTATGCAAGCATCTCTCTCTCCTCAACTAGTAAGTGCTATTAATTCTAAAGCAAGTCTATCTTTATGATCACTATTTGATGTATTACCAAACAATGGGATATTTAAAAACCAAAAACAGGCACTATTAATAGTAATACTCTGATAAGAGGCTGAAATTAGGATCCTCCTAGACCATCAGAATATTTGGCCATTCCATTTACACCTTGGATTCAACCACATCCTTTACATTTACTATTGCTACCCTTATTTTAGCCATTAGTGGGGTGATCCAAAATGACTACATTATGTTAATGGTGTCTATTCGTCAGTCTATACACAATGGTCAGATTAACTGTCCAAAACGCAATTTTCATCTTTATGTTTCTTAATATTCTCATGTTTCAAAACCCTTCATCTTTCCTTACTGTCTGAATATATAAAACGTTTAAGCTAGCTATGATCTGGCTCCACACTGTGCTCTCAAGTTGAGACGAGAACGCTTGCACGCAGCCTGCGAGAAATCCAGTCAGGTGCTCTCCCTGCTACTCATCCATGAGCACACTCCCCTGGCCTCCTGGGGAAGGTCCTGACACTGTACTTTACCCTCCCTCTTTGCCAACTCTACCCAATCCCTGCAAAGTTCAAACTAAAGGCTACCTTCTCCAAGCACCAGCCCTAGATTGACTAGTTCTGCCTCGAATTGCCATCAGTTGTCTAGCACCACTACCAAAGCATGTTCACGGAAACTAGCGCCTACTTCTTATTTGTCACTGCCCACTGCTCACGCCCTCCAGGTGACTTGCTAGAATTTATTTTTTAAGTGATCATTATGAGAAATATTTGTTTCCAATCTCAAATGTCTAAATCCTAGAATAATTTTTAACCACAGCAAAAGGAAGCAACAGGTAAGGCCCCTCCCTCCCAAGGTTGGTCCCTGAAGAAGGCAGTGGAAATACGAACTACATGCTTTACATATTTTGTGTACTCTACTCCCGAGGATTTAATGTTAAAAATAAAGTAACCAAAAGAGCAGAATGAGGGGACAAACGACAAGATTCCCAGTCCTCCCTTTCTACTGTAACCGTATACCACACACGAAGCCACCCTGGACACTACAGCAACAAGTAAAGAGAACTGTTGAGTGAGCGTTTTGTAATCACAAAAAAAATAAAAAATAAAAAAAAAACCCAAATGAGTGAATACTTCAATATTTAAATGTGCAACTGCCAAATTTTCAAAAACCTACTTTGCAGTGGTGGAAAACGAAGAAGAAATGAGTGTTTTTATGAAATTACTATCCCTTAATACCTATGAAATTGTACACAGATGAGTGAGGAAAAATGAAAGGAAAAAAAACATGATTTCTTTGAAAAACACAGCAAGTACTTGTTAAAGATAAGTAAGTACAATTACTGGAATGGACAAGTCAATTAGAAATCCATTGTGATAAAGCTCTTTAAACTTAATTTCCTGAAAACTAATAGTATTTAAAATCTATCATTTCAAATTTATACATAATAATAGAAGTACACACAATTAAGAATAAAAAGAAAAACAACAGGTATATCTCTAGTCATCTTCCACAAGGAGAAAGTGGTAAATGTTTGATGCCTCATCTGTACAGAGCTGATACAGCTTCTTTTGGAAAACCAGATGACCACTCTCACTAGCTGCCAATGCAGTACAAACACAGGAGAAAGAAGGAAACTAGAAGAAACACATGTGTGCACAACAGGCTATGTGCACACACATCTGCCTTCTGTAGAATGCAAGCAACCAACACAACTACGCAGTGACACCAGTGAAGTCCTCCCAAGAGAAGAACAAAATCAGAGCACCTGCTTTCATTATGTGCTGGCGCAAATAAGTCAGAATGATGCTGACTGGGGTCACTGGGAGCCACAGAGATTCACGTCATGAATCAGGCAGACAGCTGGATTGGACCACGCTCTGGAGGCCCACACCTCCTAGCAGAGCACAGGTTTGCAGTGGAACAGCTGGAGTCTGAACCTGGTGATCTCTCTTCAAAATGAGCTCTGCTCCCCTCTGGGGACCAGACCATTCCCAGCTACTCTGTACTCACAGAGCACGTTGATATTGTCTCAAGAAATGGCAGAGATTATAGAATCACTTTCACACAAAAACGGTTATTCTACTCTTCTTGTGCAGACTCTGGCAATACAGCTTGGCAGTGTGCATCTGCCTGAACACTGGTGAGGCTGTGTGCCATCTCATTTTCAAAAGTGCAGACGAGAAAACATGCTAGTTTCTTAGTCATCACTACTAAGTGCTTTTAGAGTTCGAAGGCTCTAGAACTTAGAACTTCTACTAGCCAGAATGAGATGGGGAGTTTATTTGACCTCTCTCGTTTCTCTCAAGGATTAAAACTGAAACTAGACAACACGATTCTCATATTTCAAAAGCTATTCTGTAGAGACAAGCAACTCTCTACAGGAAAAACACTGACTTTTCCATTTATAAAGGAGGAAACGTTAAGAAGCTTTAAGAACCAAACTTAAGGTTTTAAGATGCTATTTTGCAGTGTGGAATCCAAGTGGTCATCTGGAAGCTGAGACCGTCTCGTATCTTTATTCACGCTATACTTTTACATCGGAGACATAATTTAGATGCAGTGAAATCCTGAGATCTTAAGAGCAGTATTCCATTGTCTGGAATAGATACATATCAAGTAGTGTACCTTTCCACCAACTCAGACAAGTCCTTGTTCCATCTTCCATCAAGCTCTGCCCAAGAAACCACCGAGAGGCTTCAATCACCATAGTTTGGTTTTGCCTGACCCAAGTTTCAATATACTGGACTCACATAGCAAATATTTTTTCTGTGTCTAGCTTCTTTCCCTCAACAGATGTATGAAACTCTTCTACACTGTTACCATGTATCAGTAGTTCATTTGCTTTAACATTTGATTTCACTTATTTATCCATCTGTATTATTATGAACATGTCTGTCTCTGATTTTTGAAAAATATGACTAAAGCCACTATGAAAATGCTAGTCTAGGTTTTTTTAAAATGTGGACATAAGTTTTCTGCGGAACCTAACTGGAGTGAAATTGCTAGATGAGAGGTTAAATGAATATTTCTCTGGTATCTTGAATGGAAAACACTATGTAAAGACCATTAAAACCTTATTTTTGAAAACGGAGAAGTTTAAATGTAACAAATATGTGAAGTAAGTGATAGCCAAGTGTTTTGAAAATTTTCCAGATTTGACAAAATATCCAGTGATTACCTAACATCCCCAGTGGGGTAGGGGTTGAGAATGCGGGCCATTTTGATAATCCTATCTGTAACAAACATAAAAATATCTATACTAAGTGGGAAAAAGACAAACCATAATTATGCTTCTCTGAATTTTCAGGGGTTTGTAATTATAGATGACAGATTATGAGCATGTATAAAATATATAATTTATGTGCTACAGTAACATTGATCTGTTATAGAAATAGGTCATATTGAATACTAAATGAGAATAGCAAGGTTTTTAACATTTTAAAGCAGAGCAAAGCATTATTCTATATAATTAGAGCAAGATAACCAATCTTCACCCAATCATTTACACCTCATAACAAATCAATTACTTTATTTTCCCCAAGTCTCACAGAGGTTAGGTCCAAGGTTACACTAGGTCAAACTGCAAAAATGGCTTCCAACCCACAGTACTTGATTCAAAGCCCTTGTCTACCATCTCCAATGCTGTGATGGTTTTAAATTAAAGTATCTTTTACATTCATCAACGACCTCACTTAAGAAATAAAAACAATTACTTTGGCACTGGAAAATGAACCCACTACAGGAGCGTACCCTGCAGCTCAGGCTGCTGAGCCGCTGGCATGTGGACCATGTTCAAGGACCTGGGTTCCAGACCCAGGGTCCAGGAGAGAAACCAAAATAATAAATAAATATATACAAACACTTCCCTCCCTCCTCCTCTTCCCTCCCTAAAATGCATCTCCCTCCCCTGCACCTACCCTCTCTCCTCTTCCTTCTTTTTAAAAAAAAAAAAACACACAACTCACTACAGTACTGTAATTACAACAAAAAACTGAAAGAAATGCAATTTTTCTAAATCACTAAAAATTTGTCAACTAATAATTTGAACCATTTCCTGCAAGAAAAGCCTAAACTCTCCAGCAATGAACAGCAGTAGCCCTATTTGAAACATCGTGCACTAGTGAAATCACCAGTCCACTGCTGCCCAGCACATACCTTCCACTTCTCTACGTTACATAAGACCGTGTCCCAGGCACCCTGAGCAGCCTCTTGTCAGTCCAGATCACAAGCAGCCCTCCCACATACGAAGGTATCACTTTCCTAAATCCATGCTGCTCTTTTTTGGGGAATCAATCATATACAGGCACGGGCTATTTCGTCTTTTCTATTTTTCCATGTTATTTTTAGTCAATTTCTCATGTTATTTTTATCCACGAGTTAACCAACAACTACTAAAAACTAATCTCCTTTATAGACCTCCTTTATAGGTCTTGTAAAAGTGGACTTGCTCAAACATTAAAAACTAATTCTTACTCTGCCTTTGAGATTTTCAAAACATAAAAGACAAAGTAACTCACTTGAGAAAAAGTTGAAGAAATAATTAGTGGAGGAGAGTAAAGAGTGACCAACGGTTATCAAGAATTTTAATACCAATCACTGCCTGTATCCACAATGCTAGCTAAAGAAAAGTCTGCCGAAGAACTGAAACCTAAATAAAGCAGACGTATAAATAAGAGAGGAACGAGAAAACAGGATCTCTCAAGGTTCATTCTGGCACTTTGTGAATGAACCGCTAGGGTTTTAAGTGTGACCAAGAGACCAATCTTTATCCTGTCTGGGTGACAGAACACAATGAACTGGATGAAGAAACAGGTAATAACAGATATGGGAAAAGTTACATTAAAATTGACAGGACTCAAAGACTGGTTGGATGTAGACAGTAAGAGAAAAGGAGACATGAAAGAACGGTGTTCAGGTGTTTGGATTAAGCAATAAGGCCAATGGTGGCTCCAGTGAATATGGGAAAGACAAAAGATAAAGAAATTGAAAACTTGAAATGTTTTTTATCTTAAACATTCAAGGGACAATGCCAGACAGCCAAGAAGATAAATCTCAGATCTACTTCAACTTCTCTATAAAACTAGCAGGAAAGTTATCCTCCAACACCACTGTTTAGAATATTTTCCTCCAAGATGATGTAGCAAATAAGTTCCAAGCCAACCTGCTATTACGATTGCAAGTATCGGGTGCAGGACACGCTCCCTCCTGGGAGCAACTCCTCTGAGCTGCACGTCTCACCAGAGGCAGCTGTTGGCACTTCCAAACCTCCCTCCCTGCTGTGCCCTATCCTAAGCTACAGCGGCAATCAGTCATCCACTCCTCTGTGGTACTGGGGTTCCACTATCAGTCAAGTGACACCAGTTGGTCAGAGGTCTCAGTTCCATCTATGCTGAGAGCTTCCTAATTATACTATATCTCTGTCTTCTATTTCCCAGTCCTAGAGAAATCGCTGTGTCCTACAGTTCCTAAAGCTGCATCACACTGGTCTCATTTCTCCGTTTACAGTTCTCAACACCCGTTTAACCAATTCCTTAACTAATTCTCTGTGGAAATGCCTAGTATGGTTTATTTGCTCCCCATCCCTACTTCAAAGAAGCTGAATTTCCCAGATTGGTATTTATGGTTTCTTCTCTTCTTACATGGCCAACCTCATTTTTGTGTCAAAAACCCAGCTCTTGAAAGGGCTGCTAGCTAGTTCTATAGATTAAAGGTATTGAGTCCATATTCCTTCCTTTCCGTTGTCTTTAATTATCAGTTAACAGATGGCTAATGAGCACAAACTATGATGTAGACACTGTACCAAGTAGAGAATAAAGAAAGAGATGTTCACAAACTGAAGACCATTAGAGAAATTCCCAAAATCATTACAGAAATCCAGTACTGAAAAGATCAGAACTGTTACGGTTAGGTGAAGAAACAAAGACAAATAACTTCACCTGGGCAGTATCACTGACTTACCATCTACAAATCAAGTCCTTAATTCAAGTGCAAAGATGCAAAGATGACTATGGTGTTTCACTGAAATATTCATGGGTCAAAATGTTAGAAGCAATAAGGGAAAACAATCCTGATACATCCTGTTCTATTTCCCATTACACTGACATATTCCGACTTAATCAAAGTAAGACAGCAATCATTTATCTCTTAAAGGAGAAGCCTATATCATGAAAAACATTTATTTCTTCCTATATGAAAGATAATACAAGTGAGATTTTATTCTTTATTGTAAGCATAATAGGAATGATCAACTTCTGAGAATGTTTTATGACCCAATCTCAAATTACACATTAGTACTAGTAGAACTACATTATTATCTTATAGAGATGAAAGACCTCTAGAGCTGACTGTATTTTAGGTGGATATTATCAATTTCTATGGTTGGGGCAATAGAAGACGAACATAAAAACATAAACTCCAAACTTAAAAAGAGATTACTGTTCTATGATAGAAGATGAAAAGAAGAGAAGTAACTTGAAAATCATGAGGACCTAACAATCTATTCACTGTGAGAGGTGTATGGGAAGAGGTAGGCAAAATATCAACAAATTTTATGTGCAGTGGAATGGTGTGGGGGGTACATATGTTTGGTAAGTAGACACCTGTAAGATGTTACAATCAACACCTGACAAAATTCTCAAAGTGAGAACATATTAAACACACACACACATATCCAGAGAGAGCACTGAGTCTACAGGAAGGAAAAAATAATAACTTTTTTAAAACAAAATAGTGACCATGTAACAAAGACTAATAATCCCTTACTAGGGACAGAATTAGATGTGGTTCTTGCCTTTAAGATTTAGTCTAGAGAGGGAGACAGAAATGTAAAAAGCAAGTTCAATAAAGCATATAATAGACACTGTGACAGGTTTAAATAGGATATAGAAGATCAAATTAATATGTAAAGGGGAAAGGATCACAAATTGCCTTTAAGGATCTGATGATAACTATATACTTGCGCTCTAGAAAACATACAAATATTCACAGGCAAAGTGCTGCACACAATTTTATGGGGTGAAGTGAGCGAATCACCCATGATATCTGTGATTAAAACTGTTCCTGCACCCCAGCAGGTCTTGAAAGTCTTCCAGGTAAATCTGCCTTATAATATCAACCTTCTACAAAGAACTCCTTAACCCAATTTTCACTAGATGTTCATGAGTTTTCTGAGTCACCAAGCACAATTAAATGAACTCAAAGGAGAGCAGAGGCAGAAAGTTACCTGGTTTGTAAAGCAATTTCAAGTCACCAATGCTAGTTTCACTTACACTCAAGTATTTTAGTACTTTCAGATACAGTCACTGAAGTGACACCCGAAGTCATTAATTTTGGTTACCTCTCACCTTAACTTTTTCTTTTGTTGTTTCAGGTGCCATCTGAAGTCATATCCTCCTTATACACAGTTAATGAAAACAATGAAGTTAAATTAAGGCCAAGGGAGAATAAAGCAGGGGAGAAAAGAGGCTGATGATTTTTCGAGTGTCATCTGGTGGCATCTGACACCTCAGTGATGCACAGTAACAACTGCAATGAAGAGGAAGCCTTCTGCATTATAATGTTTGTTTAAGATTGCTGAGATTCTTACTGCCTTTCGTAAGTGGAAAAACATTAAGCTAATTAAATATTAGTTTTTAAAGGGCTGCCTTTCAGGGATTTGAATAAAAGTCTTGATTTGAAGTGTTTATGAAGACTTTAACCTTTTAATCCTAAATAACCACTATGAGAGCATAAAATATGGCTTCTTAAACTCTCATTTACTGCACTTTAAGGTAAAAGTAAAGGACAGGAATTTGTGCCACTCTGCTAAAAAAGAAGCTGAATACTTGTGCTCAGCTATCCGGCAAGAGCTAGGAAGCCAGGTTTGGTTAAGTCACCCTTAAAGAACGAAATAAAAAAAAAAAATTGGAATGTAAGCAACACATTCTTTTAAGGATAAAAAAACATTTTACTTATGAAGTACACTGCAAATACTCCATTTGTTAAGTGGGAAGTTATCTATATGGCAATCCAAAACCTCTCTTTAAAGTAGGTGTGAAAACAAAATCAGGGAAAGCTAAGAACAAGAATTGACCGTTAGAAATAGAAGTCAATTCTAGAAATAAAACCTTAGAATTTTTTTCTCTACAGCAGAACCAACCTGTGATTGAAACAGCTGTTTGTTGAAGTTCATCAGATATTATTTTAACGAAAAGCAAAAGGAAGTTCCTCTAAGAATTTTGATCGTTTAATTTTTACAGTTTAACAACAGAACCATTCTCCTTAAGCAAGTTGATTATGCATGGTCTTTTGGTTTTGACTTGGTTACTGTATTCTTTGTGGCCGTTATGTTTACCCCACATTTTGAGGTATTTCATTAATATTAAAAAATCATGCTATATTGCCAACAATACAACCATAACAAGTCAGAAATGACCACAAGAAACAAAAACTGACAAGTGCTGAGAAGATGAGAGCTGCCTGGAAGCATTTTAAGAACTCAGGGTCTTCCCTGAAAGAGCAGGTAGAGTGCACTGCTGAGGACAGCAGCTGTGTGGGGCTGCAGGGCTTGAGTGAGGGTGTGAACTGCACACCCGACATGAACCCAGGGAGAGGGTGGGGATACTCAGACTGGGAGGATGACCCTGGAATTCCTTCCCTATGTGCAAAAATGATCTCTTTTATAAAAAGGAGTGAAAGACACACCAGGCAAAGGGAGAGGAAGCAATGACATCTTATGCCATCAAGGACAGGAATATAGCACTGCTTGGTAGGTGCATTCAGGAGATGGAAGTAGAAACATTCAACAATTCCGACTCGCAAATGGACTTAGGTACAGTTTAGTTTGGTCCTTCCAAATCTAGGCAAATCTTTATTGCTGTGTAAGTGCATTTTAAAATTTACCCACAACTACTACTTAGGAAAGCTTAACATTTTTATTCCCAGCTAGATTTTATGATGACTGAATATTTCTTTAATTGTTGTTTGTAATTTTCATCTTACTGTTTTTATGAAATACCAAAAATTTCATGATAGTCCTTGAAGCTTCAAAAAATGACACTATTCTATATATAAATCTTTACTGAAGCACTGTATCTCGAGAATGCTTTAACTATGTTTTAAAACATAGTTTTATATGTTTTAAAGAGCTGAAATGTATTTCAAGTCAGATCTGTCCTGGAAATGTGGGGAAGGGGAGGTGAGAAGGAGAGATTGAGTCAAAACAATTAAGTGGTCAAAAGAAATTAACGGTAAGGGTCTTCCACGAACATAATGCAAGGGTGTGAACATATTTCCCTCTGAGCCTTTTCCCACTTCAGTTTCTACTACAAAGACAACCAGTATCCACACTGTCCAGTCATTCCAGAAGTTACTATAATACACTAAATAAACAGGGAGTATTCTGGGAACTCTTGTTTAAGGGGTGGGGTGGGGCAGTGCAAGCAGGTAAGGGTGAAGAGACATGGGAACAGCTGGAAAGACAGGCACATAAGAGATGCATGCCGTGCTTACTAGTTTGCATTTTCAGCACGCAGTGAGAGAAAGTCACTGAAAAACAAGCAGGGAGAGTATGAAGACACTTAGATATATTCAAAAGATAACTGGCTAAAGCCAGGAGGGAAGTACCACTAGACTTCTCAAATGGTGAAAATAGAAAAGACAGAATCATCAGGCAAAATTAGAAGAACATGGTGGGAAAACAGATGGGAAGGCGCTGGAACAGGGGGGAATAGAAGGTGAAATGAAGGAGGTATGATTCCTATGCTTCTAATTCATTCACATGGAGAAAACCATGGCACAATCTGTTCAAGGAAAGCAAGGAAAGAGGTGCTGTCAGCTTTGGACATGCTGTTTGAGAGGCGTAAGGCATCCAGGTGTAGACACGGAATGGGCTGGCAAGTGGCGTTCATGATCAGAGCGCACTGAAACAGTGACCGCCGCTGCAGTGGTGGCCGGAGATAGGCTCGGAGTGAGGATGCCTGCGAAAGGCAAGCTGGAGAGATGGTCGCTCTGGAAAGCCAGCTACCCTGAGCGAGACAAGAGCATGGCATTTCAGAAAAGCAAGCAACCAGTGACCAAATGAGTAACCGGGAAACTCCTTAATTTTGTCCTATTCTCATTACATTACAAAACTGAAATCTTTGTACTGGCTTCTAGCCTGTTAAATAGCAGTTTCTAAATACAAATTTGTTAAATGAATTGCTTTTGACAGTCGTTAAATAATTATTTTAATCTCCACACCTACGTTATAATCAAATAATTTTATTTGAACACAGAATGTTGTGATCCTTCACAGAATTCACATAATAAATGAAGATCACAAAGTGAACTAATTCATAAATCTGCTAACTTGCTCAGAGATACTTATATTCTAAGAGATTTTAGCAAAAATAAGCTGATGTCATGTCAATTTAAAGGCATAATTATTTTCCAAATTTAATATACTTTGGTTACTGTGTTATACCTTACCGAGGCATTAAAGGCTAAGAGGACGGAAAACAAAGCACAAGTATTTACATGCCTACCAACACGCATCCACACGCCTGCATATCCTGACGCAGCTTCAGAGTAATTTCACAAAGGAGGTTGCCTTGTCATTTTTAACCATCACTTTTGTAACTAAATTTCCAAAATTCAATGAGCAAAAATACAGAAGTAATGTGTTAAGATAAAGTACCAAACAAATTCATCCCAAACAATCTTAATATTAAAATGTTCATCTGAACCATTAATCTCATAATAGTAATATTTGAGTAATTTTATTTATAAATAAATATAACACTAAAATATCTGAAATAATAGAAAAATTAAAGTCTTAAAAATATAAGTAAGTTAAAATAAGGGGCATTTGGTTTTCTTAACATTTTTTTTGCCAATTTAAGTTCAGTGTGTATTAACACAAAGTGAATGGATTACACACGCTTCACCTATATAGAAGGAACATGATGCTTCTTACCAACCATCAGAAAGGCATGCAAACAAATGAAAGGGATGTATGAAATAATTGAACTAGAGAAGACACACTGAGAAATCAGTCAGTTATTTTTCTATTCATTGCATTTCTTTAATAAAGTTAATATATATTTTAAATCAATTTTAAAGTGTACAGAATATCATACACTTAATAGGGAAATATACCAAAAACTGAAATGCATTATCTCAACTGTGAGCTGCATATTTAATTATAAGACAGAATAGGTACAAACAAATGCAAAATGTTACATAATAAATTCAACATGCAAATTACAAGGGATACATGGAATACAGAACCATTTTAAATGAAGGACTGTACAAGCTGTGAAATATTTCTTAGGAAATAAAGCACACGTGGCCCTATTCCTCCGCCTGAGACTTCTGACAGCTGCACCACTTAGAGAGTTACAAACTGTCTGTTTGCCAGTCCCAATCCAATCAGGTGCTCAGAGTAGCTATCCTCAATGAACTTTGAGAAGATTCAAAAGGAAGATGAATTTTAGACAGTCTACATACTTATACAAGAAATACTGTATTACTACCACCAAGGTGGGGCGGGGCAGGGGGGGTCCATCAAACTGAAACCTCAAGTCTGAGGAAAAGACCTCTGTTTTAAAAAAACCTTGCCCACAGCCAGATAACGTCGAGTGATCAGGGTAAAGAGAGTTCAGGGAGCTGCTCAGTGATGTATAGACTTCACTGTGACGGCGACTAACATCTTTAAAAACATAACTTGTCAAACTTATTTACTCTGTCTGAGTGAACTGCTCTACAAAGACAGCATTTTTAATTGTCTGTGAAATTCTAGCTGGAACAACGCTCTATGGCTGCCACAGTGCAGAAAAACAAGGGGTGAGGGGAGAGACACTGGTGTAGAATCTGATGCAATTTTATTTAGCATTTCACATATTTATAATGCATGGAAAGCATTCATCAGCACATTTAAATTTCTACAAGTGCTTTTCTCTTCCATTGTGTTTCTCAAATCAGGAGACTCATTGCTGCTAGACCAGCTCTTAATATGGAGCATTCTGATCCCAGGAGCTCTGCTCACATCTACATATGGTCTTTGTATTCTAAATGTAAATACAATTTTAGAGTCTTATCTGTCATTTGGTCAAGTTTTATTGATTTATTATGGGTCAACTGTGATCTTAGAACTACGAAATTTTATACTACTTTGATATGAAATTATACTCTAAGGAGTAAAGATTATATACAAACAAAAATGTATTTATTGTACTTAAAAGTGAGTTTAACTTGTACTTTCCCATTTCAATTAAAAATTCAGTCCCCAAGAGCTGGAACAAAACATCTTTCCTTAAATGTGTGTATTATACTAAATTTAGTGACAAGACAAGCCTTAATAAGTGGATTGTCTGCATGGGGACATGGAGCAACTTATTCTCATTAAGATTTTAGAAGTTATCGGCCTTCCATCCAGTCCTGCCTATATAAGAGAGAGCAAAGAGTGGCTCCTTTCAAACCTGTAATTTATGAGTTTATTCAAACCTGCCAAATTGCTTTAAGTAAACGCCTCTCACATTTGAAAATTCCCATGGCAACTCATTTAGTTTGGCAGACAGGCAGACCCAAATTCAATCCTTTTATCCTGCAGCTAAACCATTACAATGGTGATTCTGCTCTGACACTCTGAAGAGACTGCTAATTACTGTACTGTGGGTCCCCAGACAGCTCCCATTCAGAGTAAAATGGCTGTGCACGTGGAAACACAACACCTTTCTTTACACGAGAGATGCCTGCTTGCGTTACAACTCTAGCAAGGAGCAAAAACATTACAGTTGGATGTCTTTTAATTTATCCTTTAATTCCTTGCCTTCTTTTACAATAAAGTGAAAAGGGAGCCAACAATACCATAGATTTCAATCACTGACGGTTTGCTCAAGAACTAAATATAGTGCCATCAGTTCATTAATAATCCAGTTAAAAACCTACCACTTTAAGACTATCTCTAGAGTCATTATTGTGCTTACTCTAACAATTTTCATTTGTTTTAAGGTTATAATTAATAGTTAATTAAATGTGAGTGAAATGCATATGGCATTAGACAGAAAAGACTCTTGGGAAACATGAAAAGCAAAATATCAAAAAAATAAATTTTATTGAGGTAACACTGGTCTGTAAACATAAAAGTTACAGATGTACAACATTTTAATTTGATGTCTGTAGACTAAAAACTGTGCTGGACTTCTTTATCTCTACTGTAAGTATTGCCCAAATTTTGGTGGCACTGATGTCTGTAATTTAAGAAGCGAATTAAAATTACTTTTAATAAATATTTGCAAGTTTCAGAAAAATCCTTGAAATAACTGGGAACCATGTTAACTTTGAAAAATCTTCAGCTGGAAATTTGTCAGAATCTGCTAGATCAATTATTTAGTTTAGTACTACTGAGTTATATGTCTATGAATGTTTTGAAAAAAAGATCAAAATTTATTCATGTTTAAAATACCTGTAAGTATACTGAAACAGAAAATAAAAGACATACACACACACACACACACACACACACACCTATTATAGTCATCATAAAGCAAAAATGTCTGAAATGTTTTGGAATCCTCTGGGACTAGAGGCTTCCTGTATGCCAACAGTCTGTTTTAAATTAAGAAACAATGCGAATTACAGTTACCTGAAAAATTACTTAATTTCTTTAATATAGAAGGTGGTATTCATTTAGCCTTTCCAGTTTAAGTATGCTATCTACCTTATCAGAGACATTATACTTCCATTCCTACCGAAAAGGAGGAAAAAATATAATAGTTAAGAAAGAAGAGATTTGTGTGTGTATCTTCCACCTTCACTTTGTTTTCATATCAACATCATCTAGGCCCAACATTCCCCTGCTTCCATTGTTCCTGTCTTTAGGTCCCCTCAGAGAAGATTAGAAAAGATCATAGGATGTGTAGTCCTCTAAGTCATATAAGGTTAGTGAATGATGAGAAACAGCATTATTTTACAAAGAAATGTAATGAGAATTGAGCGGAGGGTGCTATTTCATACTGAAGATGGTAGCTGCACTGTGTGTGTATCTGTAAGATGAAGACTTACATACTGTTATTTTTCAGTAACGTTTAATAGATGGTTCCATTCTTTTTCTTGCTTATTATGCTACCTGAAATATATAACTCTTCACATCTAAAATGCATATACTATCTATCTTTAGGTTCCAGGTCAAGACTCACATGCAGTCTTCTCTTCCTAAGTGCCCCAGTCCACTGTGACACTGTCTTCTGGACCTTACAACATTTTCTCTAACACCGACTACTACCTACACCTACATACCACTTGGTGCGGTCTCTCCAGAAAATGTGCAACATGAAATAACTGACATTTTCTGGAGGAAAAAAACAAAATAAACAAAAAAAACTCAAAGACTTCAAAATTAAAACAAGGGAGAAATAGCCTTTACATAAAACAAAGAATGAAATCTTTTAATGATGCCAAACTGTTCCGATAGAATGCACAAGTTAAACACAAACAAGTACATAGATGCCCACATGCATGTCTGTGCACTACATTAGTTTGACGGGTACCATAAGCAGAACACAGTGTGGCGTATTCTTACAATTAGTGAATTAATATCTTATCTTTACACATATCTTTTAATGATTTAAAAAAGCTAGGAGAAAAACTGTAAAGATGGAAGACTTAAAACATTTTGAACTACACCTTTGCCTAAATAACATTCATAAATACATACCCAAATACTGTAGAATACACATGACTCTAGTATACGTGGCACAGTCCCCCAAACAGATGACAGGATCAACAGGATCATTTTATAGGACTATAAATGAAAGCCCTAATTAGATTTAAATAGAGTGAAATCTCAGGAATATATTCCCTGAGCAGGACAGAGCTAACTTAGAAATCAGTCACAATAAAATATCACAAGAATTTGGAGACATTAGGAAATAGGTCACAGATTAAAGAAAAATCATCAAGGAAATTAGAAAACATTTTGAACTGATAAAGAAAATATAACATTAACATTTGGGGGAATGCAACTAAAGCATTAATCAGAAAGAAACATATACCTTTAAAAGAAAGATCTCAAAAAAACCCACAGAGGTCTACAATCACTAATATTCCATCAATAAGAAGCATGAAAATAAAATCCAAAAACATATAGAAGTGTAGAAATATAAATCGGTGAAACAGAAAAATCAAAATCATAAATGATATTTTTCAGAAAAGATAGATAAAAGTCATGAAATCAAAGGACTCTGCTATGGGTCCTAAAGCCCTTTAAAAGATAAAAAGGAAATTATTATGAGCAACTTCATGACAGATATTTCTTAAATGACTTAAATGACAAGGACAGATTTCTTAAACCACATACAAACAAGAAAAAAGCTAAATTTAAAGTTGTATTTTTACAAATGAAATTGAATTTATAATTAAAAGCTTTCCCACAAAAAGGGAAGACATATATTAGAATATTTGTCTGCTAAAGGATTTATAATGGTTATATATATATACACATACACATGTGTGTGTGCATATATAAAACTTACAACTTAGGGGAAAAAAGTCAATCTAAAAGAGAAAATAATTAAACTTTTAAGCTGTTACTTTAAACAAGCTATATGGATTGTCAAGCAGCACAAGAAAAGATGCTCACACCACTTGTTTTCAGAGAAATAGAAATTAAGACCTCAGCAGGTCAAAGGATAAACTAGTCAATCGAATACTGATTACCAACAAAAAGAAACAACCACTGATTAATGCAAGAGCATCAATGAGGCTAAAGAAAGTCATCTGAGAGAAAGAAGACAGGTACAAAAAAATTCATTCATATAAAATCTAGAAAAGGCAAAAACCCAAGGAAAAAATTTTAAATCTAGTTACGTAACTAATGTACAGGATAGTGATTACGGTTAATAACCTGTATGATATCCTGGAAATCTGCTAAGAGTTATCTGCTAAGTTCTTTAGTGTTCTCATTGTACACATAAAAAATGGTAAACAAAATGGTTAAAAAAAGTAACAAAAATGAGAGGCGATAGATGTGGTAACTTAATTATGATTATCATTTCACAATGCATATGCATACCACGTCATCATGTTATAAACATTTAAAAAGTCACATTGTACAACCTTAACATATATTATTTTTCTCAATTGTATTATCAATCAAGTTGTAATACCCACATTCTGAGACCGTAAGAGAAAAAAAACCAAAATCAATCCCCGTAGTTGCCTAGGGGCTGTGAGTGAGGTGGCTTAATTGATGATAAAGGGCTGAGAGAGAACTACTGGGGTGACTGTGGTACTGATTATACAGTGTATAGCTGTGAAAACGCATTTTACTGTATGTATAAAAAGAAATGGAAAAAAAAAAACTCAAAAAGTTTTTCTCCTGTCTTCTAAGGCATGAAAACAAAACAACTGTATTTAAATCAAAGCCATGAGTTTCCAAAGTATTTCTCTAGAATAGTAGATATGAATATATTCCCAGAAAAGAAAAATTGATGGTCAATTAAATTTGTAAATGGTTCCTACCACAGGTTCACAAATACTTAGCTACTATATTAAAGCCTTCTTTTACTTGGAATACAAGTGTCTCATAAAATAGAAAAATGACACTATCCTGAACATGAAGGATCTTGCTTCAAATTTTCTGTACTCGTAGTGCCCTGTAACAGTCAACCTGTAATAAGTATTTGTTAATATGAATATTAACATATTAACATATGTGAATAAAATACTAGAATAACGACACTGGACAGTCAACAGGTGTTTCAAACTTTCTAGGACCAAAACTGAGCTCATGATTTATCTCTTCAAAGCCTGTTTCTACTAATATCTTCTTAATCAATAAACTAGAATTATATCACCCTAGTTACTCAAACTAAAAACCTTAGTGTCCTTGTTTTCTAACATCACATAGACAGACAGAACATGCAAGCTTCACTTTAAAAATACGTTCAAGATCAAACTCTATGACTACGTTTGACCCAATCTATCATCATCTCTCATTTGGATTAATCCAACAGTCTAGGAGCTGGTAGATTTTTTCTGAATGAGCCAAACAGCAAATGGTCTTTATGGGCATAATCTCTGCTCCATCAACTTTACCATTAAAGCCCAAACACAGACACACACAGTATCTAAATGATTAAGCACGGTTGCGGTTCAAGAAAACTTTTAAACAAAGAAATGTGAATTTCATATTTCATGAAACATTATTGCCCTTTTGATTCCCATTAAAGATGCAAAACCATGCTTAGCTCAGGGGCTATTTAAAAACAGGTAAAGGGGGGATTTAGCCCATGGGTCATAATAGAGACTCCGGAGAGACTTTTCTTTCTCCTGCTCAGTGCTCTTTATTCTGCTTTAAACAGAGCATGAAGAATAAACCTTAAAAAATATTAATCAGATGATGCCAATTCCTTCTTATAGTTCTCCAATGGTTTCACCCCTCTTACACTAAATGTCAAAGTCCTTAAAATCCTCTATAAGACTCTGCACAATAACCTGTCAACTATCCTGAAGATTATGTAAGCATATTAAGATCAAATTCATTACAAGCAGGCTTAGATACTGCGTTTAAAAGGCAAAATGAACTGTAAATTAGTAACATAACAATACCATGTAGTAAGAAAAAAAGAAAATGAAAACACTGATGACACAATTGGGAAAAGGGTAAACTTAATAATACATTAAGTTTTCTGTGAAAATCAAATATATGTTAAAGTGATTTGGAAAGTCATAAAGCTAAGAAATCATTATGTCATAGTTCACAGAATTCTGCAGTCATAAACATATCAGGTAAATGCTAAGAATATAAGAAGAAATTTCATCTGGGAAAGTTAACAGTTTATTTTGAAGGGCTCACAGAAAATAACGTGAGAATTATGATGTGCATGAGAATAAAGCATTAAAATGTCACCTGAAGAAAATTTTCTAATTAATAATAAACAAGTTCAGCAAATATTCCAAAAAGCCTGTTCTATGCAAGTTTACATATATAAATTAGCAATTAAATAATTTAAAGTTTCATTTATCTAATTACAAAATAACAATTTAACATTAGGGCTATACTAAATTAATGTTTTAGTACAAACATAAATATTAAAGAAACAAACACATTGTAGAGAAGGAAATAATAGCACCACTTTGCAATAAGCACTGGTTAAAAAAAAAAAAAAAAGATAAACATGCTGCCTTAAATATCTAGCAAGAATTATAAGTAACGATACTGTAAAAGTCCCCTAAGAATCATGCAAAGCAGTTTTTCAATTAACTTGTGTAACAAAGCACTTACATGAAACCAGAAACCTAGTAATTCTAAGTAACACTTAATTTTATCAGGTGCACTTAAGAAGTCTATCATTGTATTAAATGTTGATACAATGCACTATTTCTTATAAACGCTTTTTTCTAACTTCACACTTAGCAAAATCACACTAATCAGAGGATTTATTCATAATCATTTTAGGAGAAATTATTTTTTCTGCTCATTTCCATCAAATGCATGCTAGTACTTCAAAATTCTTCCATTTATAAGATAATATGGAGAGAGAAAAACAAAATACATATAAAACTTTAATTTATACTACATGAAGCTATGCAAAGTCCTAAAATTATGTCATTAATAGTTTTCTTCTCTGACTTTAAATATTTTAACTGTCAATACTTTAAGAGCCTTATTTCTTCATTACACCAGAGTCCCACAGTCAATAATTCACTTGTTAACCTACTCTCAGAGGAGGCAGAATTTAAATTTTATTTCAAGTGAAATAGCAAGTCACTGATATAGGCTTTAATATACTACATGTTTTTAAAAATCCAGTCTTACTAAATTATTACAGAATAAACTGAATGGAATAGGACTGAAGGTGAAGTGATTACTTCATCTGGAGAGACAGCGATGTATATACACAAGAAGTAATTAGGAGGAAAATTAACAGCAGTTGGTTTGTGGTACAGATGATCATGTCAACAAAGATACCAAAATCAGGGCGCTATTCTTTAATCCTTACCTAACAGTGAGTGTCATTTAACTTTTTACAGAATGCCACACTGCTATTATAAAAGCAGAGTGAAGGTCTCTGAAATCTTAAAAGTGTATAGTCCAAGTTTATGGAAGTTGAGATTATGGAAACAACTGAATTGATTGTACTTATAATGAACAGGACATTTTTTTAATAGACATCTGATGGTAACAGATTTAGACTTGTCAGATAAACAGCTATAACTATAGAAATAACTCTTGCTTAATTATGATTTATTTTGTGATTTAAGGAAAAAACTTTTTCAAAATTGATGACTAAAATCAAAGAAATATTTGAAATAAAAGTGGCATTATTTCCAGAGTAAGTACGCTAGGTACATATATTATCAGACTATTAATGGAGAAAATGTGATTATCTCAGATCTCAGTATTTTTGCAAGAGAATTAGCATATGAAATATTTAATACTCTAAAAATGATAACATTTATTGCTACATAGCTTGCTAGAAAAATGGAAGGAAAAGATTCTACTTTATAAAGTTGTTTTGAAACAAACCACAAACTGAATTTAAAGGGTTAAACGATCTACTAAAACATTTATTCTCAGGGTTATGTGACTTGATAGGGACACATTCAAATGATCAAAATTATTGGTAAAATTAGAACTGTGGCACAAAGAATGTATAGGTATCTTTACCCAGATTTAGTAATATTAAAAAGCAGCAGAAGCAAAATGCAAAACGGAGAATTTATTACATTTAATTATAAAATTTTAGATAAAGCAAAATGTCCACTCCCCAATCCAGGGCCCCATAGCCAAGTCTAGATCTTCTGTTACATAATGCTAAAACAGACAGACCCCGGAGCACTAAAATCCACAGCTCTCTACAGTCTTCTGAGAAAGAACATATTCTACATGGTCAAACAGGAAATAGTGATTTCAAAATAACAGAAAGACAGCTCTACACTTTAACTCTGATTTGTAAATGATAATGTAAAATGAATCGTATTCCCCAGAAATACAATGTAGAAACTAGGGAATGTGTACCCATTCAAAAGAGAAAACACTTTTTGTTGTAAAAATTCTATTACACACACGTTCTTTAACATAAAACGGTTGATTCAAAAACAAAGAGAACCATAATTATTTCATTCATATTTCTGTAACTTAAGGGTTTCTTTTAAAAAACAAACTATTAGAAAAATAAAGACTATAAACTTTGATAATACCCAGAGTTTGAGAGTGCATTAGGCAACAGATTTTTAGACAACACTGGGAGGATTGAAAATCGGTACAGATTTCTGGAGGACAACTCAGAAAGTTTATTTATGAGTGAAATATCAAAAGTTATATGTATACATAATTTACCCTAGTTTCTATTTCAAGATATTTATCCTACAAGTTTATGTTCCCAAGTTTAATTAACTCTACTTGCCAAAATCTAACCAGCAACTTTACAGCAAAGAGAAGGGAACAGTTCACTGCAGAACATGTGCAAGTATATGCTTAGAGAAGTGCCTACAGAAGGTTCAAGGAATCAGCAAGGAGTAGGCTGGTGAGAGGAATGGGGTGGAGTGGAAGATAAGATCACTGAGGGGGAAGCAATTAAAGAACTAGAGAGGCAAAGGATACTTAAAGTATCATTTACATAAATAAAAATATCTTAGATGGAAAATTCCAATTCCTTTTCCTTTTGTCCCACTGTTCATTTAACTTTATCCAGACTTTTAAAAACCCACCATTCAAAACAAAATATTAACTGGCAAGGATACCAATCACTATATTTGTCAAATCCATTGTTTAACTCCCTATCGCAACAGAACAATTTTCAATAATAAACTAAAAGCTTCTTCACTTGGCTGCTAGAACTCCATGTTTCTGGGTTTCCTCCAAGCTCTGCAGCAGCTCTTCTCCTTGGTCTCTTTTGCTGGATCCTCCTCTTCCTCCTGACCTCTACAGGAGAAGTACCTGGGGCTTAGTTCTCAGCTGCTCTTCTAAACTTTCATCCACTTTCTAGATTGTATCACCCAGTCTAATGGCTTTAAAACTTTTGATACAATGCTAACTCTAAGGCGGACATGTTCTAGCCCCATATTCTCACCTAACCTATTTATAACCAAATGCCAATTTTAACTTTTAGGATCTCAACGTTTTCAGCTCCCAATCAAATTTCTTGACTTTTCTTCCAAACTTACTCCTCCAACAATGTAAGAAGACAACTCCAATTGCTCAGGGTAAAAACCTTTGAAGTCATCACATAAGACACCCAATCCACCAAAATCCCCATCTGTTGTACCTTCAAAATAAAAACTATAATTGTACTACTACTCAGCTCTCTTCAACTCTACTCTAAGTCACTCTGATCTTGTTCAAGAACCATAAATGCTGATGCTTTCACATCATCACACTCAAAAACCTATTATCTACTACGAATGAAATTAAAACGTCATTACTCTTCTCAAATCCCTCTAACAGCTTCCTATACTCACACTAAGATAACACCCTCGATCAGGGTGGGCCTCTGAAACCTGCCTCCCCTCCTTCCTCCTGCACTTGACCTCCCCACAACTGCTCACTGTTCTCGTTCCTTAGAAAGCTCCTTGGATCTTCAAAGATTGAGACACATTTCAGTTAGGTTTCTATGCAAGTATCTATCATCTCAAGGGAATTCCTTAATCATCCCATAGAAAAAGAGTATTTCCCTAATTCACTATTTCTATCCCTTACACACTACCTTATTTTCCTTCACATGACTTTATCATAAACTAATAGTTTCTATTTGTTTTTGCTTATTGTCAGTAACCACCCCTCCTCCCAGCAAGAAATTAACTTTCATGATGGCGGATTTTATTTATCTTACTGAGTCATCAACAGCTGACACAATGTAAGAATGCGATAAACATCTACAGGATGAACTACTAAGTATCACAGGTTAGGAGAAAAAAAAATCAAAGTTTGAAAAAATGCAAAACAAATTAATCTATGGGTCTGATGTGCACTTTGAGTTTGGGGAGAGTGAAAAATGAAGCCTGAAAGGTAAGCTGTAATAAATCATGAAGAAACTTGTAAGACCCTGTGTGTTAAGGAATTCTATATTCATTTCTCAGAATAAGAATAGGGTTTGAGGTTTTTAAGCATAGAAAAGTATGAACAAACTGCACTGCAAAGATGGGTTTGAGGGGCCCAAGACAAAAAGTAGGGACACCAGTTGTGAGGTTTGGAGACAACTGTGGCTTGACCTAGGGTGAAGAAAATGGGGATGAAAGAAAGCGAATTTGAGGGCTGTTCGAGGCAAGCATGACAGAATCTGATTATTTTTAGATAATGTTAACAGCTAAAAACTCAAAAAAAAAAGCTTAATTGTAGTGAAAGGCACAAAAAATGTCAAATTCAAAGGGTGTGCAATTTCTGTTAACTAATGTTAAGCACCTCTGACTTAAATGGTTAAAAGTAACAGTTCAAAGAATCACTATTTTCAAGATAAATTTTGAGACATGAAAACACAGAAAACTTTTTAAAAGTTTTCATGTAATACAAAACTAAATTAAAATGATCTATTGGCAGCTAACTGGAAGCGTAATCTGAGGTTATACAAAACATACATGGTCCTAAGAAATGCTTGCGTTCCTACAGTGAATCTGACGTCCCTGAACTAGGGCAGTGGTTCTTTTCTTGGTTCAATACCGGGTATCTTAAATAGTACGTTTCAAAGCAATTGCTGGTGTTTTTTCATTCCTGTTGTAACTTTTATATGAACAGCATCAAAAACATCAGAATTAGACAAATTCATTTATATATGAATCACTTTTAGAAGATGAAGACTGGGTAATGTTTTCAATCCAAAAACACTGTTTTGAAAATCTTTAAACAATGATAAACTAGTGAACTTTATTTTGTATACTTTTTATAAGGGTAAAATCAATTTACTTTAAAAGATTAACAATGAGTTGAGCAAAAACTTACATTTGGATTTGAATTCAGAATTTCAAAAACTATGTAATCTGTCTCTCTATAGCCTACTTTGTAAGTAAAAACATAAATCACTTGACATTTCAGGAGTGGTATAAGCTTTTGCTTTTTAAAAACTTTATCTTGGCACCATAAGCAGATCTATATAGTAAAGTTCAATTTAATTAAATAAATCTTATACAGCATCCGTGTTATACGTAACATAATTAAATGAACAGGAATAAGAAATTACTTCATGATTAAAATACTTTATAGAACTCATACATTAAAGTATTTTTATTCCACAATTTATCGTTCTAAAAAAGTTTTATTTCAGAGCTAGTAATTACCAACAATCCTGAAAATAATCCAGGAGTTAGATTTGTTATCAAAATTCGTTTTCCTTTAAATCATAAACTGTAGGAATTTTTTAAAGCTTCTGTCATTTTTTAAAATATACTATCACTTTTTAATATTTAAAGACAATTTTAAAACCAAATGGTCCTTTTCAGAGGTCTCTTGTTGCAGTTCTCATTTTGTAAATGAGGAAACGAGAAATTTACTTACTTTCTGAAAGACACAACTAGGTACCAACAAAGCTTCTACTTCTAATTCAATGTTCTTCCCCAGGTTAATAAATTCTAGAACAGAAGTAGCTTAAAGAATAAGAATAATCTAAAAAAAAACTCAGTGTTTTAATTATTAGACAGTGGTCTATTTGCTGTTTTAGGTGAGCTCAGTGTTCTGTGAGCTGAGTATTTTCAGTTATATATAGCAAAATATGTCAATGTTAAATAACTTTCTGATCATGAGACTAAAAGTTCAGGTATGCTTTTCTATAGTTTTTCAAAACTGCTTAATTATTAAGTACAAGGTTGAAGATGATATGATTTAATAGCATGCATATATGGATTTTAGTTTACATTCTGTCTGTTTATATTAAGATCAAACAAAGTTTACATGAAATTATTCCAAAGAGTTAATTTTGTCAAGGAAATGAAAACTGTTTATGATGTGTAAGACTATTTGTTGAACAAGTTATGGGGAATAAAGAATAATGTATGCCATACACTTTATGTGAATGTCAGTAAGTTCTTCTGTGGGACAGAATACTGACAACGTATCTAGCTATTTCAATATATGTTGTGTGTGTATTTACAGATACATGTTAGTATGCATTATTAAGTGAAACATGAATTTATTATGTCTATATGTGTTTTTAACAACATAAAAATCAATTCTAAAAATGACTTACAAAAAACACATACCCCTTGGTTCGAGTCCTGGATCTGGCAGGAACAACCTGTGTGAACAACTAAATAAAATAAAGATGCTTCTCCCCTCTTTCTTCCTGACTGCCTGCCTACTCAACTTCTTCATTCCTGTCTGCACTTTCCATTAAAAAAAAAAAAAAAGTGTAGAAAGGAGCTGGAAAAAGAATGGAAAAGAGGGAAGATGAGAACACAAAGTTGTCTGAGATCATTTCTTGTGAGACATCAACCTTAAAATTACTTTCAAGGTCTTATCCAAGAGCCTAAATAAAAATTTTGACAGTTTTTATTCCATTAGGAAAACATTAATCAAAAGAGCACAAGTGTGAAAAATGGTCTTAATGGTACGAGGTACATTAGTAAAAGTTAACTCTTATTTTTCTATAAAAAATTTGTATCATGGGAAAATTTTACAGTGGAACATTAATCTTAAGGAAGACAACGATACTTAAGAAAAGTACTCAGAACCTGTGTTGGAGGCAACTCAAATAATGTACTCCTACTAACACAGCTCACCCAACATAAATATTCATTTTGTAGACGTCTGTATATTCATTACTCACAACAAGAAACTGTTTCACTAAGGTGGAACAAAAAAAGAAGAAAAGCTTTCATTAGCCTTCTGATAATGTACCTATATTATTACCTTCTAAGAGTGATCAAAGCTAATAGTATTTTTGGAAAGTACACCACTAATTGAATTTGCTTTTCTCATAACACTTCCTTCACAAAAAAATAAACAGGTTTCCTAATTTAAAGATCTGAACCATGGCTATATCTGTCATTTTCACATGTTGTAGTCAGATGCAATTTCTAACAAACAATAACCTATTCTTTATTAACTTAAATAAACATCAGTAATATAAATGGAAAAAGGATTTAGGCCCGGAATCTAAGTTTTGGAGAGTATTACTTACTGCAGGCACCAGTAATTTCTTCACCTCCTCAACAGCTCTTTTCAGTTTGATCTCTGCTCTGTTCTGAGCGTCCTCCACAGTGATCAGTACATGTAAATCTTCATTGAGATGCTCCCAATTGGGCTTGCCTCTATTTTGCTCCTCCTAAAGAATTTACAAAGTACACTATTATAAATTTTTATTTTCAAAGAGACAATACAGCTTTCATAACGCTAAACCTGTTGTCAATTATTTAAACTATGTTTGTACAGTTTTGCTATGATGAGTTAAAAGTCTTTTGAATTACTTTCCTAACAAAAAGTCTGCATGTAGGCCTTTGTTCATTCAACAGATCTTTGTTGAGTGATGCTATGTACCAAGCATGCAGTCAGATGCTAGGAGTCAACAGTCACAACTAGAGCAGCACAACATGTACTAAGAAAGGTATGTTTGGCGTTATACCTGGGTTAGCATTAAAAACATGGTATTCTGTCTAAGATACTCAGAAGTAAATAGACGATCATTCAGGTTAATTTAAGCAGGTCACTTGTCAAGGTCACAAAGCTAGTATAACCTGCAAATTTAGGAACCATATCAAAGTTGTTTCATTCTCAAATTTAGTGATTTTTCCTTTTTATTACAACTGCTTTTACTAACAATGACTGGATTCAAGACTACGAAGGGTATTTTGCAAATAAACATTAGTGTAATTTCACGTCGTTAGAATGAAAATACATCCCTGTATTGTGAGGTGAAATAAGAGCTGTGTTCCCAGATTGAGCACAGAGTCGCAGCAGAACACTCACAAAGCACCATGGGACATTTGAAATTTAAAAGGAAACAGTAATAGTCAATGACAGACACCACATAAACCATTAGTTCAAAGTATTTAATTTTTTCAACATTAAATCATCTACATTCCTTTTGATGACATCATATCTTTTTGTAATGTTAGGCTTTCAGCAGCACTGTATTATAAAGTCCAGGGAATAATACAGAACAGGAAAAGAGGGTAGTTGCGTCCAGTCTGTTCCCAGGTTTCAGAATTTCAGCAGTGCCCAGAAGAAACGTAGATCCCATTAATAAATAAATATGAGTATTTACAAATAAAATTCTTCTCAATTTAAATTATTTTGCTATAAATAGTAATTATATCAAATAGTTTGACAGTTTATCTATATTAAGCAATAAACGTTATTTCTTTTCATCTTGGGAATGTCATGAGAAGCTAAGAAACTAAGGATTCAATGAATCAAGAAATTGGGAAACTCAAGGCTATACACACACACACACACACACACACACACACACACACACACACACACACGTATGCCAAAGATTATATACTGCGTATGCATAACAATACCGTGGTAAGGAAAATCAATTTTTAAATCCAGATTTAAATGTTTATGTTGACAGTATTTTCTCACCGAAACTTTCATTTTACCATTTTTGAAAATGAGCCTAAAAGTGTACCTATATTCATAATAAGAAACTTCAGCTTCCAGCCAAGAAAACGTAATATGAACAAAATTTAACTCTTTTGCCTAAAAGAACCAAAAATCAGGCAAACATATATAAGGATCAATGTTCTATTACCCCTGGACCTCAGGTGACAAGGACAGTGGGGTAGAGATATGGAAAATCAATGAGGTAGGCCCCAAAATTGCCACAGTACAGCTGCAGTCTTAAACCTCGAAGTGGCACCCTTCCTGGGTGACTCCCTGACCTGAGGAGACATAACTAAAAGTTCAGGAAGATCAAAGCAGTCGGCAGAGCTCACAGATGAACGGCACAGGAGAACTCTAGAGATCAGCATAAGGCCCACTCAAAAATTCAGTAAATGCTTGGGAGGAGACTTCAGAGTCTGCAGAGAAAACCACCCCCAAGGATCTGAAGTAATAAAAGTGCCAGTTTCTCACACAGAGTCAGGTTGGAAGGTCTCATAATGTGCAGAAATTGGGCAAAGTACACAAATTTACACCACAGTAGTGGGAAAGAATTAAACCTAGTTTGAGCACTGTTCTAGCAGTACCTAAACAAATCTTAAAGGCAAGATTAAAAGGATCAGACTGTTTCCAAATGCTTAACTGTGCCTCAGAGCAAAGTTCAATATATAAACAATAAAAAAAATGTATGCCCAACAGAAAACTTACACTATTTGGCATGTAACAGAAATTCATAGTCATGTAAAGAAGCATAAAAACACCATATGAGAAAAATGAATTGAAACCAACCAAGAATGAATACAGACACTGTAACTGGCACCCAGTGTGTGCCCAAGTGTGACACTAAGACACACGATGGACACGAACACAAGGCAACTAAAGATACTAACAGAGGATAACTGAGGAACATTTATAACCCAAAATACTTCAGAATGGCTTAAGAATAAAAATAAACTTCTAAGGACTTACCCCAGAAATTTTTATACACAGGGAAGACCAAAGTCAGAGAATTTAAAAAGGGATGTTATTTGCATAGTAGAACTAGAGAGCAAAGTTTTACTATATGTACTCTGACACTAAGCTTTACTGAAAGAACAAGTTTTTGAGTTGTATACCTTGATATTAAACATGTATATTTTATATCATTAATCCAACAACTTAAATGACATTTAAAAGTATAAAAAATTAAGTTATACCTATCCTATTTACTTCAAAAAGACCTTTACAGTATCATTAATATCTGATTATAGAGCAGACAGACACTGCTACCAATGATATTTTATTATGGTCTATATTCGTGATTATGGAGAAATAACAAATATCAAGAAACATTCTCTCAGGTGATGATAAATTCAGAAACGAAAATTTTTATAGCTACTAAGCTTTTATTAAACATTGTCTGCCTAGTGCTATGCTAATACAAACACATCAACTCATTCAATTCTCCATACAGCCAAGACGAGCACAGTGCTACCATTACTGCAATTCTTACTAACATTTCAACGCGTGTGAGCAGACGTGGCTTGCCCAAGTCACACAGTTCTGCTGAATCCAGGAGAAGAACTTCAGGGCCTGCTCTCCAGCACCTAGCATCATATACCATCTACATGAGAACCCTAAAAGTAATAAGCACATTGCCCTAAAATACCATCATAATTAGTGAAAGAGTCAAAAACAGAGCAGATCTTAAATTGTTAAATGTTTTTCTACTTTACAATTTTATCTTTAACTATTTCTGACATGAAATTCTAAGCACATCTTGAACCTTAATAGACTTTTAGAGGTGATAAGGACTTTGGATACAAAAAAAGAAACAGACTGGGATTGTTTGATAAATTCTTTTGCTTTTTTTTTTCCTGTTTTTAAATTTTTTTTTATATCGGTACTATTTCTTGCTTCAGAGTACTCTTTTACTATAAATTAATTTTTGAATAAATTACATGAAGAACATTATCAACAACTAGTAAATTAGATCTCTTACAACTACAAAAGTACTTCTGAAAAAACTGTCTATCAAATTTAAATGACACAAATATACAATATGATAAACTTGCAATCACTTAACAAGAAAATTCCTTCAGTCATTAAAGTTTTCACTAAGTAAGTTCCTTAAAACTAAATATTGGTTTTAATACACAAGTGATGGCATTTTCACTGTTAGGGTTAATTTAAACCACTGTCCTGAAATAGGTTTTTAACCATTATTTTTCATAAGATCATCACTCAATTTCATTTTGAAGCTATTCCACACAATAACATAAAAATATCATGCAAAACAACAACAAAAAACCCACCCATTTTCAACATTTGAAAAACTACTTGTTTTGGGGTTGGTTTTTGATTAAAAACAGAAATACCCAAATACTAACTGTCCTATGAAGTTTAAAATTATGCTCTAATTACAGCATCTGTTTGAACAACAAAGTAATCCTATAACATGAAGCATCAGAATACACTGATTGTCCCAACCCCTGCTGACAAGACTCTTTTAATTATACATTTGTAGTCAGGCAAATGAGCACAAGATTCTCCCCACACTGTGCTCTTAATGTGAAAGTTCATATGGCAAAACTTCCTAGAAAGGTATTCTAAAGTGTTATATATTCAAGCAATACCAAGGTTCCAATAACACATTTATTCTGAATCTGCATATATACATTTTAAGCCAAGTGGCAAAAGCTTAGGTATATAAAATCTTCAGCTATACATATGCAACCTTACATTAATTTAAAAAATGATCACTGACAAACTGAACATGAGGTATATTTCACATACTCCAACTGCTCTCTGATTCTCTTTATAAAGTTGACGTCAACAATTTTAACTTGAACAACATTTTTCAAAACAAATTATTTTAATAATATATGGAAGACTGGAACACTCATTTGATTTATTAAATGATAATATAGGAAAGTACAGGTAGTAGGTATTCAATAAATGCCTATTAAATTAAGCGAAGTGAAACAATTTGCTAAATTCAAAGAACTTTGTCAAATATTTTCCAACTTAAAAACAAAAAGACTGCTCTCAATACTTGTCCTTCATAAAATAGTTATGTCCGACAAACACAATATTAAAAAGTCAGGTATGTTCTCCTTCCCATTTCCTTTATTAGTTGCACTATGTGATTATAATTACTGTGTGTCCAAATTAAACTTACATATCCTGAGTTCTGGCCAAATAATAATGGTCAGTCCCAATGATGACCAAAATTAGTAAAATTACTCTAGATCAGTGCAGCAAATCATGTGCAGAAACAATTCTGGACCATTTAGTAAGATAAATACTGATAGATCTTGATGAGGCCACAGTTAAGGATGAAAAGATTGAACTAAGTATGTTCAAAGATTTTCCCATAAAGAGACAAAATGATCAGGTTAACTTAATTTTTCAGCAAGTTTAAAGATGAACAGCCTAGTGTTTAAAAAAAATAAGAGTGAGAATAAAAATTTAAAAACTGTTGGGAATTCCTTTTGGAACTTTGGACAGAACGTCTGCTGCTAACAATCACCCATATACAAGCAGCCACTGGCCCATGGAAACATGAACTATATCCTCATAGCATTCTTCCATTATTCATATGTGAAAATTTGTGAACTGGGACTTATTCTCTCCACCATTTATCAGAAATAAAGAGTATTAAAGACAGAAAATGACTTGCTTTAAAAGACGAGGTTTTACAATATTAAATTGAAATTTTTGCTAATAGTACTACACCCAGGAAAGATGATTAAAAAAAAGATTAACATTTCCACCCATCTCCATTTCCCACCTTTTCCTCCAAATTAATAAGAACTCAATTTCAAAAATCATCTCTTAATGAATTTTTTCTTAACTTTTCTTTATTCTCCTTGTATCATTTGTTCTTCTGACATAACGTGTGATGTGTATTATCTAAAAAACTCAGTGTGAGATCAGATTCGTCTCCAATTCCTCAGAACTGACTGTGTGTCCCAAAAATGTTCAGAATTTAATAGGGCAAATGAGGTACAAAATTGAAGTTAACGCTAATATTAATAACAAAAAATACATAGAGAGAATTGTTATTAGCATTTTATATCTATGAAGCTATAAATCTTTTAAACCCTCAGAGGTATGTATATTTTAACTGTCTAATTAAAAAAGACAAACTGATGGGCAGAAAGCCTGATTTACTCAATGTCACTTAGCTAAATGGAGTTCAGATTATAAACTTCAGCCTTAAAGATTTTACGACAGTATATTAAAAGACAAGAGAAGTTGAATGTTTCAAACCTGTTATCTGAAAGATAACAATTCAATGAAAACAAGAAACAATACTATTATTTGACAAATCCATCTATTAGATAACTTATTGCCTCAAACAAAGATCATTAAAGCAGCAGCACACAGTTCACTGTCAAAAAGTTTATCACTGAAGGAATTTATTCAGACAGTATTCAACAGAAATTCAAAACAGTTATTTTTAGAATGGCTTTCAAATATGAATTTTGAATATTTTATTAGCTATTACTCTAACAATTTTTAATACACTTAGTAGCCACTTTAATTAGCTATTTAATTTTGGACAAAGCATCTAAGCCTTGGTTTCCTCATCTGTAAAACAACTAGGTTTAGCAGCGCATGTCCCAGAATTGCTGAGTTTTAACTGTGCTACATTTGTGCAGCACAGAAAAGAGTACCTACCATCTAAGATCTATGCCCTCGATGTTCCCATGATACAAACAGACTGCTATCTTAAACCAAAGGGGGACAGATGTTTGTAGGAAATAATCTAAGCAAAAATACTGAGAAGGGTTGACTGAGAAAAAGCAGCTAAAGTGACATGACTAAAGATTACGATTTAGAAAATGAAATTGGAAAAGTACTTTGGGATCAAGAGTACTAGTTTAAGATAATCAAAAACTTAATTAATTTAGTCAATAAAATACATTAAACATATTAAAAGCAAACACGAAACTATTTTAAACTATGAAATTTTAGGAGGAAAAAAGCTTAATAAAGATCCACCTGTCATTTCTGGGATAAACTAGAGGGTAGCTCCACTGACCAAAGTTGTACTTGAAACAACATAAGGGAAAACGACTATATCTTTCCAGAAAGAGGAATGAACCATGACTTGTTCATGACACTACACGAAAGATGGAAAAAGTAGCAAAGGAATTTATTTAAAACATTAATGAAATTCAGGAATGAGTTCAAATACTAATTCTTCCATAATATTTCCCCAAGTAACCTCCATATCAGAATTCACCTCCCCAACACTGTGCACCCACAGAATTTTATGGATTTATAATACGTCTTAGTACTGTACCTTCTACATCTGATAAACAGACTAGTAAGTCTCTAGAGAATTTGAAGACAGCTTCTTTTCATTTTTTTTATTACTCATAATACACTTAAAAATGCCCAAGTGAGAGTTTGGTATATCATCACTAGCATCATAGTTCTCTGTTCTTCCACTCTGCACAGATCTGCACTTACACTTATTTCACAATACTTTCATAAATTTTTCTTGACAATTTATGCACTTGTCTTATTTTATATGCATGCATATTCTACAAATAAAATGTCATCTACAAATGCACTTCTACTTTCTCCACATATATGTATGCTACCAAGATAAATACAATGCGAATTTATTTTAAAAACATTACTAATTCATAATAGGGTTTTTTTTCCCCATTAAGCATTTTCTTTACGTAACTACTAAACTTTTTGTCTTTATGGATTAGAAACCATTTCCCTAGCATATGCAGCAAAATGTTTTGTATGTATATAGTAAGCATTTAAGAAATATATGGAACTGAATTTCTATTTCGTAATCCAAAATTAGCAAGTAAATAAAATCTACTGACTAAATGATTTCTAAACTCATAAGTCATATGCTGTTCTCTCATGTATTCTTCATGTGTAATTTTCTATGCTGGTTAGAAAAAATAATTAAACATCTGAAAAATTCAAGATCTGTGGAAAAAAATCAATAAGACAATATAATAAAATATTTTACCTGCCTTCTGTAAAATTAAATACACACACAATAAAGAGATCAGATGAGCGAACTGCAACGGAAAGTAGAGTAAGGATTATATTGAAGAATCCACATGTAGTCTGCCTTACTTTCCGAAGCAAAAGAGCATATCCTAATGTTATATAATCAGGATTTCCAAAATGGAAGCAATTAACAGGACATGGTTTATTATGTTACAGTACTGGAGAATTGTAAGAAAATAAAGAGCAGTTACATTAACTGTACTTGTTACATTGCAATGCCCTGCTTAATAAATGATGTGACAATTTATAGCATATTGCCCCAAAGATTAATTTACAGAAGCATTCATGTAATAGTGAATTCATCAGTGAAATAGCATCAAAAAACACAATTGTGTAGACAAATGCTTGTTTATAATTTCTGGTTTAGAAATGTTTATCTGCACGTGTATGAAGGCATTATATCGTTAAAACTGAACCTCAAGACCCTTGGGAAAGAGGCATATAATTTGTAATTCTTTTATATTCTATAGAGTTAAGCACCTTTTCAGTATTCATGCTAGAGTGATAACTAGTGCTAAATTTGCTCTAAAACTTGATCATCATTTGCTCATAACAGCAAATAAAAAGAACTTGTTAAGTAGACAAGAAAGACACAAGAAGGTCTCTTCCTACTTCCTAAGAAAGGACATTACATAATATTGTGAGGAAGAAAACAGACTCAAGTGCCTGCCTTCATTCAGTGCCTTATGTCATAACCTTGAGGAATTCATTTATATATTTATACAACAGATACTTAGCTAGTGAAAAGGTTTATGAGACGTAACTGGACAGACTTGGAAGTTAAAGTTTATAGAGTAACAGGTTAAGAAAGACAGACAAGAAGTAAGTAATAAGAAAGTAACTACTCGGAACTGAGCTGTGAGACAGAAACCAAAGTTCACTGTGCTATAAAAATGTATAGTAGGCCTGACTGGTCTAAGTTATATAATAAAATAATTACCTCCTAAAATTTTATTTCCTCTTTTGTACAGTATAGCATTGCAAAGATAAAGTGGAAGAAAAAATTATTCAGGCATTGAGACTAATACATTGTAACAAATATTTTACTATTAACTCCTGCTATTCTTGCTCCTTTCCTAGGTCTTCCTTAAAAAGATGGCTTTTCAGCTAACAGGGATTTCCCTTAATTCTACTGAAGAGCTTCCTTTCAGTCATTATGTTAATTAACATTACCATCAAGAAGTCCCAGTGCCTCAAATATGAAGAATTCAACATCAAAGTCAGAGCAAAGAGATGGATGGATGGACAGATACAGATAGGTGGGTAGATGGGTAGATAAAGGAATAATACAGATGCCCACCCCAAATCACCATGGATGTTATAATTTTTTTCTTAGTAGTCACTTGCAAACTTGAAGACTTTTAGAATTAAGATTAGAGTGATAAAAGCAAATCAAACCCATGATCAATAAGTCTTTGTGTACTGATTATTTAAAATACATGTGACATTCAAGACTGCTTGGCATAGTTAAGTATTTTAAGATTATTTTCTAATTTCCACCAAACATACACACAAAAAAATAGAAATGACACATAATACATCCCTGAGATTATCACAGGAATGGATTGGAAGTTTCCAGATATTCTTATCAATAGTCAGATAAGAAACGGTATAATTACTGTGACGGGCCTATCCCTATACTTCATGATTAATAATTCAGATATATAATGTCTGATGGTGATCAAAAATGTAACAGTGAATTGTCCAAATGGTAATATAATTATGAGCAAAGTTCCTTCTTAATAATTGTAACCTATAACATATATTTTACATGTCCATACTTCTCAGAGAATAAAAAATAAGGATAATTTTACTTAACTTTGAGAACTATGTGAAGATTCTATATAACACTGACTCTACCAGCCAAAACCTATAAAGATCTAACTAAGACATTTCTTATAATCCTTTATCAAAATTTGACTAACAAAATATAACTTTAAACAGTTGTATTTTCTTAAAACCCTTCAGTGTAACTTGATTAGCAAAACATGAAAGTGACAGTTAATTTTACATAGTACATTACGTAGTGCAATATTCCTTTTACCTTGAAGACACTGAATTATTTTGAATTCTTATGGGTATTTCTGAAATACAGCTGACTCAGTAAGACTGACAGGTAATTAAAAGGATATTAATAAACTGAAAACACTTAAAAATTATTCTTTAGTAACACTGTTATTATGTGAACACAAAGTATGGGTGCAGCTGGTATCACCACTTTAGATACTTGCATCTAACAGATGGTGGTCAGGCTGAAACAGGGTCATTTTTAGAATAATCTCTTACATCTTTCCTCCCATTCTACAGGGGGTTTTCATAGGTTTAAAAAAAAGTGGTATGAATCCCTTTCCTCCATGATTTACAATTATATATACAACATTCATAATATCCTTGAAAACTGATTTGAAAAAACTATTGAACTATTTGCTAAAATCTGGTCTGTTTGCTCATTACATTTTACTGCTACAAATTGTCACTTTTTATAAATTATCCAACGTTACAACAATACGCAAGTTAAATATTAACCATTTTACTACTTTTCTTTTACACTTGACTGTAATTACCTGAGAATTCAATTGTATCAGCAAACAAAGGATAATTTGAGCAGAAAAATTTCAGAAAATTCATGTTTTCTTTTCTTTTCTTTTTGATAAGTCCATTCAAACATGCTTAAGTTTCCGAGACATAGAACTGAATTGCAATTCTTAAATTCCTCTCCTTACCAACAACTGATATCTATAGAACTACATAACTTCTTCAAAAGTCTTAATAACAGCTTTAAAACATGTTCCATCAGCGACCAAGGAATGGCACATTGTCCTCTAGTGATTATAAAGATATATCTTACTTTAAGACAAGAAGATTTGCTTGGAGAGGAAATCCAAGTCCATTCTTTCAGAAAGTCCTTGACGATACATACTCTTATATAAGAGAGAGAACAGATGCTATTCCTTATCTAAAGGAAATATGAATGCAATGAAAAACAGTTTGAGAGGTAGAAAACTAACTTTCTAACAATCATCCAAAACCTTGTAATGCTTATGAATCAAGTTTTGAGAATGAGGCTCAACTTAAATAATGTTCATAGTAATCATTAAAATAGGAGAAAACATCATCTTTACAACAATAATACCTCAAGGGGTGGAGAGCAGATGGGAGGCAATGGTCATTTTATAGCAATGCATTCCTGCCACCACTATTCAACCCAGTGCTAATCAGGGGTGACTGATATGGAATTTTGTAGATGGCTTTTAAAGTCACCAGTTTAAATTATTCAAAAAAGATATTATCCAAGGTGGGTCTGATGTTTTTAGTCAGAAGTTTTTAAAGGAGAGATCAGAGTTTCTCTGAAGTCAAAAAAACTGCAGACGTCAAACAAGTCTCAATAGCTCTCCCTTCCCAATAGACTCTCCTCACCACCTCATGGACCCAGGTCAAGAAGATGACAGCGTGTAAGCATGCAAACTAACCACTGGTAAGGAGGGAGAGGGAGGGGGAGAGGAGGACAGAGGGGGGGGGGGGGAGAGAGAGAGTTCTGCTGCTTCTTTGGTTGAATCCTGATTTATATACTTGTCATTAAAGTTTCACCTTCATAAAAATTATAAAAAAGTGTACCATTATGCACTAAAGCCATAATTCTGGCTGATGGCATGAATGCAAGAGGCTCAATTTAGTAAGCATGTGTTTCAAAGTAGTCGTTAATACTTTCAGGATTACTTTTAGGCTAAACAAATGAAATTGTTTTCCCAAGTGTCAAATAATTTGGACCAAATTCACACAGCTAAGAATGGAAGAACTACTACATTTTGGTTAATCACTATTCAACAAACATAATGAAAAGTAGTTAAGATAGGGAAAATGAAAAGTTCTCTTGAAATAAGCCTTCAAGACATTAAAGGTATTCTAAAAAAGTCAAAATTCTCCAAGTTTAATTAGCTCTAACAAGTGATTTAAGATAAATGTTTATCTAAAAATGATCTTCATGGGTGAAGTTGCAAGCAACAGATACACAGAGTAGAATGCACGCACGAGTGCTCTGTGTTGTGTGAGTATACACTTGCTTAATGCTCTACACAGCCTGTACTCTTAGGAAATACATTCATAATACACGGATGTTGATCTCATTTCTCCCTCAACATCCCAGAACACAACTGCATTTAGTAATTATGAGTTTGTGAAAATAACTTTCTGATAAACCTTCTATCATAGAGTGATCGATTTGAGAAAGATAAAAAGTAAAAGGCTTTGGTCATTAATTGCTAATTGCTAATTACCAGATTATTAGGCGCTAATTACCTATGCCACCCCCATGCTCCAAACGTGTCAAATACTCAAAATTTGAAGTACCTCTTAATAGTTGAGACATAAAATCCCCTGAATCCTATCTCACATAAGAAATGGTCCATCATCAAAATCACTGTGATTAAGTTTCCTTTTAAAACTGTTCTATGTACAAAGAACACATCAATGTATCTTTAAAACCGAGAAAAGCACCTAGAATAAAAACTATGCCCCCTTTTGAACAACAAAATTTCAGGACTGAGTATATGTAGAATCAAATGTGTTTGCTTTCATTATCATATAATAATCCATTACATGAAAAGAAAAGAGTTTTCACATCTTTCCATTTACATTATAAACATTGCTGCAGTGAATGTCCTATCCATCTTTCAGAAAACATATGCAGGAATTCCTTGAGAAAATGACAAATAGTGGAATTTTCATAGGCAAGATATTAAAAAACAAATGGAAGAAATACTATTAATTGCCCATAGGTTCTAGAAACTATGCTTTAAACCAAACAAACTACAAGGCAACCAATTTGACCACAGACTCCATTGATAAGAAAGATCCAAACACCTTTGATATTTAACAATCATTTGTATTCATTCATTCATTTTTTCAATCCACTTATTACAGTTCAGGGTTGAGGGTAGCCAGAGCCTAACGGAGCATCTGAGGGAGCAAGGGGTGGACCAACAGTAGACAGGACACCTTTCCACCTGAGGGCACAATGACACACACATTCACTCCTCTGACTGGGACAGCTGAAAACTGCCAGGGAACCTCGCCTGCATACCTTTGTTACTGCAGATTTCCTGGCCTGTGAGCTGCACTTTCACACCCCTCTGTTTTCTCTTGGGTCTTTAGTCTTCATTGTTTTGGTTTGGCTTTGAATATTCTCCCTATATTTGTGTGCCTTATCCCATAATGTTTAATGGAGTATTTTGCATAACAAGCATTGCTATTTCAATGTAGTCATATGTATATATCTTCCTTTATGAGTTTTCTAGTATCTTCCCTTACCTTCAAGTCAAAAATAATTCTCCTACAAGCTTCCTTTCCATGGTTAAAAATTCTGCTCCTCACTTAGAGATGTTAATTCATCGGGGACTTCTTTTTGCCTATCTAAGCCCAACTATCCCAGCATCATTTGTTGAACATTCATGTCTTTCTTTTCTCACTTATTCCTCTGCATTTACATCCCTTCTTTCTACAATATGCATGTACAAATACTACAACAGTTTAGTCTAATCCTACTGGTCTACCTGTTGTCGCTCGATAATATAAACAATTAATAAAATGATAGGAATTAAATGCAGTCAAAGCCCTCCTCTATTTTGTTTTATTTTTCTTTTAAATTACTCCAACTACCAATTATTACCTTAAAAATTTCAAATTCTGTTCCATACAAAAGATTATTTTCCCATAAGAAAGTCAAACTTTAATTATATTTTGACTATAAAATTGATTTGGAAATAAATGATGTCTTTAAAATAATTTAGATTATATTAAGTTGTTCACTGCATTTTCCACAATTTAAAAGAATTGCCGATATTTCTAATTTGCCCTCATTCCATTCTTGGTTTTTACTTGAGTATATGCAACCTATTTGAAAGTGTTTCTTTAAAAATACCCTTAACATCTTTGAAACCTAATGTTTCTTACTAATAATCTAAGCCAGCCAGCTAGCCAGCTGGCCCTGCCTGACCCACCCATTGCTGAAAGAGGCAATCTGCTGCAAGTCTGAGCAACTGTGAATATTTTCACAGGAGTGAAAGGTTCATCCATCTCCTCACACTGAGCAGTTCCGTAGTCACAGAGGCAAGTGAACATGTCAAGGAGACCACGTCTTGACAAGTGCTCACTCACACTCCTAGGGTGGGAGACTGTAGCGTCTGTGGCTTGTTCACAAGTGCTAGGAAACTCGCACAGGGGTCTGCCCAGTGAGTGTACAGATGTTGGCTGGGCACTGGGGCTCAGAAATCAGTACCAATATTGCTGACACTTTGCTACTGCTTTTGCTGTGAATAATGAAGCCACTTTCTGATCCAGGGTATGGGGTCTACTGAAGCATCTTAAAATCTGTTTTAAAACTGGTGGCAACCTGATTACCTTACAGGTAGGATAAAAAAATCTCAGACCCTTTACTGTTCTTTACAACATTGTATATGAAAACTTGCAATGGCTGGGAAAAACCTAAAAGGAATAAAAGAGCACCTTTTGAAAAATGCTGCATCATCAACTACCTGGTACAAAACACTCAGTATGTTTTCTAATTATTAAAATTTTGTTCTTGCTTTACTTCTTTCTTCTCCTTTGCTTTAATTAATCTACTTTACTGTTCTTTCTAGATGCTTAAGTTAAAACAAACTTTATTTGTGGTCAACCCTTAATTTTTAATTTCCAACTGATTCACAACTCAATTCCACTGTGATTGAAGACAATACTGTGAATAATTTACAGACTTTTGTATTTTGCTGAGGTTTTTTGAATTGGTCCAACACATAGTCAATTTGCAAAACTGTTCCACATGCACTTTTATGCCATTACTGGGTGCAGTGTTCTTTTTGTTTTTGTTAATTACGTAAAGTCTAGTAGCTACTTTGTTAATATTTTCTATATTTTTACTGAGTTTTTATATACTTATCCTATGAGCTATTTGGAATTATGTTAAAATTATGATTTTGTGGTTTTCTCCTAAATTTTATTTGTCAGTTTTTCCTTTATACATTTACAGGCTATGCTATTTTGTATACAAAAACTTAAGATCATAGTCTCTTACTGCTAGAATGATATGTTATATGTATATACTTTTCCATAAAACAATAAAAAAGTCTAGAAATAGAAATTTTACTTCTTCCTTTTCCATCTGCATGCCTGTCTTTTTCTTATCTTATTGCACAGGCTAGGATAACTCTCATAATGTGGTGAAAGTCAACATCCTTGGCTTGTTCATAATTTTAGTAGAAATGTACTCAGTCTTTAATTGCTAAGCATGATATTACTACAGGTTTTTTTCACAGAAAGCCTTTGTCAAATTTATCTTCCTTCTATTTCAGTTTGCTTAGACATTTTTCAATTTTGTTCAATATTTTAATGCATTTATTGAAATAATTATATGCCATTTATTCTGCTAACATGACAGATTATAAGGATAAATTCCCAGATGTTAAACTAACCTTGCAATGTCAATAAATATTCCTCTTGGTACCAAAGTAGTATCCATTTTATGTATCATTAAATTCAACTTACTAAAATTTTATTAAGAATATTCTACATTTAGGAGAGATTCACACTGTTTCTTTAAGACACTAAAATTAAATAATGTGGCCATCTCAGATTTACATTTTCATTGCTGGCTAATTTTAATGATAAATTTCACTTCTTTTAATCAATATAGGACTATTCAAGTTTGTTACTTCTGGGTATTAAATTTTGTTTTACAAAGACTATTCAAAGCTGTCAAAGTTACTGATTTAAAGCTCATAACATTCTCTTACAAGTTTTTTAGTATCTGTAGGATCTATAGTGATGTCCCCAATTTTATTACAGATGCTGGTTCTGTTCGGGATCTATCTAGCAAGAGCTTTATTTATTTACTGATTAAAAAATATATATATATTTTGATGGCATTTGTTTCTCTCAGTCCATTTTGTTTCAATAATTTCTTGTTTTTACTGTTTTCCTTCTACTTACCTCGGGTTTAATTTGCTGTGCATAATTTTTTAAATTTTTTAAGTTTTTAAAAGGTAACTGATTTAGGTTTTCATATATTTAGATATAAATTCTCAAAAATATTGCTTTAGTGTCTTATGACAAATTTGTGTTGTATTTTCATTATTCTTTTGTTAAAAATTTCTCTTGTGACTTCTTTTGACCAAAAGATTATATATACAAGTATGCTGCTGGATTTCCAAATATTATTTAAAATTTAATTCCATCTTGGTCAGAGCTCATACTCAGTACAATTTTAATCTTTTCCATCTTATAGCCTAGCCTAACACATCCTACTGAATGAAACACGCACTTGAAAAAAAAAAAAAAAGAAAGAAAAGGGAGTTCCTCAACGATCAGGTATAATGTTTCATAAAACACAATAGGTCAAGGTGGTTGATGATAATGTTCAGATCTTCTAAGTCTTCAATAATTTTTGGTTTCATTCTACTCATTGCTGAGTTGGATTAAAATTCTCAATCTGATTTTAGAATTTTATGTTATGTATGTCTTCCTGCTATACTGACTTTTATCAATATGAAATATTCCCTTTACATGACAAAGTTTTTAATAGATTTTATCTGATACGACTATAGCCATTCCGACCCTCAGCTTACTGTTTTCTTGAGAGATCTTTTTTCATCAATTTGCTTGTAATCTACTTCTGTATTTTTATTTAAACTTTCTCTTATTCAGAAACTTATAATTTAGTATAGCTACATGCCTTATGGTACATAGTAGAGCCTTAAAAAAAAAAAATGCACTCTGACAATCTCCGTCTTTTCAGTGGGGGGTTTCTTCCATGCCACTTAATGCAAGTATTCAGATTAGGTTCCTACCTGGTTTGCATCTGTCCTTGTGGCTCAGTTGCTGAGTTGCTGGCATGCAGCTACACACAGTCCAAAGACTTGGGATTAAGACCCAGGACTGAAATAAACTTCTAAAATAAACACCTTTCTTCCTTCCATCGTTAAATGCTTCTTCCTTCTCCCTTCTCTTTAAAACAAAAGATCAAGTGTGTATTTATCAACTTTATTATTGGCTCTCTATTTGTATCCTGATTTTGTTCTTGTGTTTCTCCTACTGTATTTAAGAAAAATACACTCTTCCAAAATATTTTACAATTTCATTTTAATTGTCCTTAGTGTCTTTACCTATACTCTTTGGAAAAAAAGATACTTTACTCTTCTGGCCTCCTTTCCGGTAAGTCGTGAGTCATTAAGCACATCACTGCTCTTCTGTATATAATGTGGTCTTATCACCTTGTTCAAGATTTTCCCTTTAATCTTTGACTATGAACTGTTTTACTCTAACATGTCTTAGTGTGGCTTCTTGACTGTCAGTGTGTAATGATTATTTTTAATCTTTAACACTGCCTTTCCTCAAATCTGTCAGATCCTCTGCCATTATTTCTTCAAGTATTTTACTGTTTAATTTGCTTTCTCTTCTTTCTGGGACTTCAACTAGATCGATTTAACATTCTATTCCTTCTTATCTCAATTTTCCCCTCCCCTTTTATTTACAATGATTAATTTCTATTGCTCTGTCTTAAAAATTGTGTATTCTTATCCTCAGCAATTGAACCTATCCAGAAACTATTTTTAGATCTAAAATTCCCATTTGGTCCTCTGTATTGTTTCTAATTCTCTGCTAGGATTTTCTAACTTTCCATATTCTCATTTAGAATAGTATACAGAACTATAACTTACACACATTTTACAAGTCATTGTAGGTCAGAACTAATTTCAAGAAAAAAAAAAAGAGATTAGAGCAGAGTAAATCCACAAACAAGGTAGAACCCTCAACTGGCCATGATGCACATGTGATATGATGCACTATGTTCACTGAGAAATCGGTGGCGTGGTTCCACTGTATTAGGAATCATTGTTTGAGAGTGCGTGACAGCAGGGACAACAGAGAAAACAGACATTGGCAGCTTATTAAATATATTTAGAGAGAATTTTTTAAAGAAAAACATTAGAGACAACATTAAAAGAACTGAGTAGAGCTGCGCACCAAGCAGCATAAACAGGATGTGCATTTCCTCCTTTGTATCTTTTACAAATGCTACCTGTAATCTCCACAAAGCAGCCCTCTTGGTTATTAACTGCCCAAACTGTACAGTGAAGACCCAAATTAGGAAAGTGAATTTACACCACAATAAGAAACTAAGGAATTTTTAAATCTGTCAGAAAGTTCAGTTATAAAATAAAAAGTTTTAACCTGAAACTGGTAATTGGTCACTAGGAAACTTCCAAAGGACACTTAAGAAAATTAATATAGTATCTCTTTTAAGTTAATAACCCTTTTACGAGGCAGCATGAAATAATAAAATGTTAAAAGTCTATAAAAGCATAAAGGGCACATCTTGTACCAAATAGTTTTCTATTCTCAAAGGATTTACCAAAAACAAAATTTCTAACAACAGTTGGAAAAAGTCAAGTGTATTTTCTTCACCCCGGGCCTTTCCCAACATAAACCAAGGGCATCATAGCTGCTTCATACACATTTTAATTGAGAGCTGTCACTGGTAGGAAGAAAAGTATGAAACCACTACTTTCCACATCAGACAAAGCAAGTAATTAACAGTCATTCTGGCAGAATCCCTTATCACCCAAGTACACAATGGATGCTAACTTCTCTCAAAACCAGTGCTCTGCTACCACAGAACACAGCTCCAGTTCTGGGGTCACATTCAAGTCTTTATTACACAGGCACACATTTACAGCTCAGCCAGACACCTATAATTTACACAAGAAGACTATAACGCTAATGTTCAGGCTAGCTTGCATGTTAGGGGGTTCCCCCTCCTCCCCATACCGATGATTGCCTTTCATTTCTGAGTTTCAAGTAGCTACAGTTCACTTAGTATTGATTACATAGCAATTAGATATGCAAATGCAGAAGATCCAGAAAAATACTTTTTCAAACATCAGATTGTGAGCAATCAGGCCCATTCTCTTCCCTTGTATATACAAGCAGCTCATTAAACAACTATTGTCTAAAAAACTTCTCTGACTGAAATGCCTTGAGGATTTTTTTTGTTTTGTTTTGAATGTTTAAAATATTCTATACACATCCTTGGAAGAAATCTCCTCCTGCGACCAAGTTCACATGTGTGCGTGTGCTGGATGGGGAGGAGAGTAAAGAGACCAAGGGAAAGAACACATCCCAATTCACATTGTCTATTTAGGGCTGTGGTTTTGTTTTCCACACTTTCAGCTACAGTGGTAGGAAAATCATTACCTATATAATAAGATACTTTGAGAGAGACAGACAGACCATAATCATGTAACTTCTATTACAGTATGTTGCTGTAATTATTCTATTTTATTAGTGTTGCTCTTAATCTCTTACTGTGACTGTGTCTAATTTATAATTTAAACTTTATCATAGGTATGCATGTATATGCGTGCATCTATATATGTATATAGATACACACACACGCGCAGAGTATATGTAGGGTTTGTAACCAGCGAGACTGCAGGCATCTACTGAGGACCTTGAAACAAACCTTCCACTGATAATAGGGAACAGACTATTGTTCAAAACTTGTCAAGAAAATTGTTTTAAGTTTTTTTTTAATTTACAATTTAAAACTCTGTATCAACAAAATATAAAATACTACTAAATATTTCTAAATATGCCACCTGAGAAACTCTTTTCACCTTACTTTTTGGGCTTATAAGTCATATGCAGGCGTTAGTACAGAGAAGAATCATGCATATTTGGGAGCTGGGAATAAGACATTTGCATTTCAAGAAGCTAAAACATTGTTATGCATCATGCCTGTGGTGTAACTTGAAAACTAACATGGCCAGTGATGTTCTTGGGAAAAAACTACTCACGCTTGTCTCTACGTTGGTAATGAATTTTACTTTCAGGTTTTAATTTCAATTTAGTCTCTTCTTAACCTCAAGTCCTGTTCAACTAATGAAGAACGTGCTGACTTATTTTCTTCTGCCTTTTATTGCTCTTTTTTGTAATATATCTGTCAGTTGTTTATATTTAAGTATTTCTTCTGCATTATTTATGTGATATTCCTATACTTTAAAAAATTCAAGAAAACTGGTTGAAAATTTCCATGGTAAAAAGAATTTAACTTTTTAATGAGCACCAATTATGTTCACAGCTCACTGAGAAAATCAGAAATAAAAATTACTGCTCTTGGAGATCACAGCCTGGATAAGGAAATATGGGCAAGAAATATAATTAAATATTAAAATGCATATTTACAGAACAAGTACTTTGAAAATTCAGCAGAGGAAGATTAGCCAAGGTTGAAGTAACCTGGTATGTTGAAAAAAATTAATATGGAAGAGTTTTTAATCCACCCACTGGTTATGGGTGTCTATAGTTTTCTATAAAATATACATTTATACATACGCAACTTATATAATAATTTTTAATGATTTTGATATTTACAGTCTCTTGCTCACAAAGCTATATGCATTTTTGAACACTGACATTGTACCTGAATCTGTGTCACCCACACCCTCCAGAGTGCCAGCGTCCTTCACCACCACCTCTTTCCCTCTGAGTATCCAGCCCCCTCCCACACCCCTGGTGGCCATCCTCTTGTGTCCTGAGAGTTTTTGCTGGGGTTTACCTATTGATTTGTTTCACTTCATTATATTCCACATGAGTGAAACCATTCTGTATTTCTCCTTTTCGTAAGACTTATTTTAACATGATCCCGTTTAGTTCCATCCAGATTGTTGCAAAGGGCACAATTTTTTTTTTTCTTTCCGTAGCTGCATAGAATTCTATTGACTATATATATGTACCACAGCTTCTTTATCCAGTCATTTGTTGATAGGCATTTAAGTTGTTTCCCTGTCTTGGCTATTGTAAACAGTCCTGCTATGAACACTGGGGTGCAGATATTTTTCTGATAATCAAGAAAGGGTAAATCAGATAATAGAAATGACATTTAACTACTTAGCAGTGGGTGAGAAAAAATTCATTTCCTGACACAGAATACTAATCTGACATACCTAGACAGAAAGACACACACACACACACACACACACACACACACACACACATAAATCTAATAAAATACTATAACAAATACTAACTTTACTGAAAAATAAATTGGTATTATGCAAATTATCTGAGGTAAAAATATAAAGTTAATGGAAGACTACAGAAGTCTAGACAAAAAAAATGAAAGCACACATTTAGCCAAGAGTGGTGGAAAGCCACTGTGGGAACATCAGAGGACCCAGAACCACACAACTGTGTAAATTCATTCGGTAAGTGACTGGGGCAGACAAAAGGGGATGTCTCACAAGACTGTCATTATTTTCTTTTTTAAACCATTACTGATGGTAAGACCAAACAAATGAAGAGCATGAATGCAATTATTTAAACAAGCAAGGGATCAAATACCAGATGAGGAACTGATCTACATAGGCATTTATCTGTAATACATATTTTCTCGAAGTATACAGAAGTCTGTTCATTCTAATTGCAGAATTATGAAAGACATTAAAAGCAGTATATTAATTTTATACCACAAATTTCATTAAGACCACAGTACATTCCATAACAGCAACAACAAAAAAATCTACCAGCAATTACAAAACAGATGATAATGTCTTGCAGAATTACGCTGAACAGACACCAAAGCAATAATCAAATCTAAGAATGACTACGCAGTTTGTCCTCCAAACCAGGACACTTGGAAAGCGAACAGAGATTCTATTAATCATTTTTAACTAGGTACTCCTTAAGGCCTAGCAGGTTAGTATACAGCCTCGGGGGAGTCCACGTGCTTCCCAAGGTCCCTGCTCAAAACCCAAGACTAGGAGGAACAACCAAGATATACCACTAAATAAAATAAAGTGCTTCTTCCTTCCTCTCTCTTCCTGCCTGCCTGCCTACTCACCTTCATTCTGCCTGCACTTTCTTTTAAAAAATAAAATAATTTTTAACTAGATAATAAAGATAGCTGAAATGGTCCCGGTCAAACCAAAACTTAATATCACCCTTTAAGAGTTTAAACACTAAAAGAAAAACTTAGCATGTTATCAAAATATAAAGGTAATATGATGAAGAAACACTCAAGTTTTTGTAAACACACATTACTCACTCTTATTTTTCCTATGTCATTAAGTAATAAATAAAGCACATCTGGGCAAAATAGGACTGACTGCCTGGGTACACTCTTGCTTGTATAGTTAAGAGCCAATCTCTCTGAAACGTAAAACACTGCAACACACGCGTACACACGTACATCCATAAAATAATTTTAGAGATTTTTTACTAAAGTAAGGATTTCAAAAATTTGAATTTCTTACTTTTACATACTGAAAATAAATCATACTTATCAAAGCAAGTATAATTTCTTGAATCACTGAAACTGTTTTACAAAGCAAAATAATTGAAAAAAGTAGAATGTTCTATATTACCCTGCAGAATAAAAAGTGAGACTTAACACAGTAATACAAAACAGCAAATACATAGGTTAAATATGCGGATATGAGACTCTGAGCCTTTGACAGCAAAGACAGAATCCATAAAGCCACAATAAAATATATAGTTTGCTGGTTGATTATTTCTTTAAGCAAAGTTATTATAAGCAAGCAAGCCATTACTTTCTTCAACAGGTATTTCTCTCCTGTATATCCACAGAAGGGACTCACAGCTCCATCACTGAGAACAGAGCAGAAAACTAGACACACAGTGCTCCCAACACACCCCTAGCAAGTGGAGAGATAATAATAAACAGGTAAAGCATGTCAAGGTGATTGATGATGAGTAAGAAGAAAAACGCAGCAGCAGAAAGATTACAAGCAATTACTGGTGAGAAGTCAGGGCATGCTCCTTGGGGAAGAATGATTATAAAAGGAACCTCAGTAAAAGTAACACCTAACAGAAATATGAGAGAAGTGGGGATCTAATACCAGAGAAGCGTATTCAAGGCAGAGGGAGGGATAGGACCAAAACCCCTACGAGAGCATCTATATTTTCATGGAATACTTTCCAAGGTCCCAGGAATGGGGCACTGCAATGTGGACAGGAGGAATTTACAGAGAATGGAAAACTGGAGAAAAGAATTTAGAATGTATAGCAAATAGCCATACTATGTAGTATTAAACATGCTGCCTTTAATAAAAGGGTTTAGACTGCGTAAAAAAAAAAAGTCCTTATCCTAAGGAATTACACACTAATACATGGATAACGGATCAGAGCATTTGCAACTTAACTCTCAAACAGTCCATCAAAGCAAAAGGTACTAATTATTTTATATGCACACATACATACACACACAGAATCAATTCTCACTATTTGAGGCGTTCTGTTCTACAAAGCCCACTGCTCCTAGAGGAAATATAGGGTTATGTATCTGTATGCCTCTGGTCACAGCATTTTCATAAACCTATCAATGCCTAACCCTGATATATGTGTAAATAAAGACAGTGAATTTAACAGCTATTGTTCATTTGTTAACACTGACTCATAGCCAATTAATACTCATTCCCGAAAGATTCTCTAACACATGTATTTTCTCCATAAGGCACACATCACAGCTTCTTGCACTTAAACACATTCAGCTCTATATTTGAGGACTAATTTTAATACCAAAATCATCCAAAAAAGCACAACTATGTGAATAAATCCCAGCACCATGGACAATAAAAGGAACACTTATTCACAGGAGAGAGGACTCTCGTGTCACCTAATTTAACCTCAGGCAGGAAACAAGAGCTTCAGGTGACTCAAATGTTTTCGCTGTTCTGCACATGTCCATGAATGACAAATTATTAATACATTTTAGCAAGTAGGCAAATCGCCAAATATGAAGTCAGCAACAATGAGTATGTATGTGTGCAAACACAAGTAAACAGAGACAGGGAACATACAAGCACACAACTGTACAAAATGTCAAAGAACAGCACACCTGGGTGAGAGGATACGAGAATTTATTGTTCACGTAACAATTTTTTCCATTAGTATTTGGAATTTTTCAAAATGAGATTTAAAATGCAAACAAGGGGTTTTTAGGATGGTAACGACGACAGATAATACAAAAACTGAACATCGATATCCAAACATGTAATATTAACAGATTTAAACTTGCTAACCAAATTAGTACAATCAGAATGTATTTTTGTCCCCCTTAAAAAAAAAAAAAGGGTATGCTCCGTTTTGAAGACTCATTATAAAACATTTTCATTTCATGATGAAGGGGCTTATAATTTTAAATAGTGGATTTAAAAGGCAATTTTAGTAATACATTTTCAATCAAACATCTATACATTTATCTATAAATATCCAAATATAATGCAAGCATATTTTCAAAGCAAAACTAACAGCTTAAAAAGTGTTCTGCATGAATTTATATAGGCATAGACAGATAAGAGTATGCTTACATAAAACAAATCGGGTCACAAAAATATAGCTTAATCCTCTTACTGTTGTATTTTAAAAGACTGCTTAAAAATAAATACCAGTATTGTCTAACTTTTTCTATATTAAACATGAAAGGCTTTCAAAATTAATTTAAAAATGTAATGAAGTATAACTGACATATATTAGTTTCAAGTGCACAACACAATGACTTGATATTTGTATACATCACAAAATGACCAACATAATAAATTGTTTGTACCTTTTGAAGTCCTTCATCCATTTCACCTACTCCCCAACCCTCACCTCAGTTTGTTCTTTGTATCTATGAATCTGGTTTTTGTCTATTTTATTGGTTACACATATAAACTTTCTTATTTGTCTGATTTGTTTCACTTTGCAACATGTTCTGAAGTTCTGTCCATGTTGCCACAAAATTTTTCTGGCTGAATAATATTTCACCTGGTATGTGTGTGTATGGCTGCACATACACAATTTTCTTTAGAGATCAATGGACTCATTTCCATAGCTAGGCTATTTTAAATAATAAAGTACAAATAATGTTATAACAAAAATGAAGGTGGATATGTCCTTTTGAGTTAGTGCTTTTACTCTCTTTGAATAAGTATCCAGACAGAGACTGCTGGATTACAAGGCATTTCTATTTTTAGTTTTTTGAGGCTCTTTCATACTGTTTCCAACAGTAGCTGCACTAATTTACATTCCTACCAACTGTGCTGGAGGCTTCTTTTCCTCCACATCTTCACCAGCACTGGTTATTTCTAATCTTTCTGATAATAGTCTAACACATGTTTAAGAGTTCCCCTTTAATCTTCTGAAAAGAATTATTCAAACCTTAGATGTGTGCTTAATCAGAAGCCTGCCCCTTAGGCTGCTACTGTGATAATAAACCAAGAGAACTTCTTCACTGAATGACAGAGCTCCAGGGTAGGTATCCTCTTGCTCTTTAAAAACTCTCTCTTTATTGGTTAACAGTTCTGAAGGACCCAGGAGCTCAAGCCTTGCTGGTCACTGGAGTCGAGACATGTAGGTGTGCCCCCTGGCAGCAGTAGAAAAATTGGGGAACAGACAAGGATAAAAAGCTCCTTTCAGGAAGAAAAATATTTTAAGAAAGAAGAGCTTAATTAAGCATTTGCTTTACTACTTGTTACTTCTTTAAAATTATGAACATTTTAAATCTCAAACATTTAAAACTGCTGCTGCTCTACTGGTTTGGTCGCTGTCACGTATCGTCAAGTGCCCTTTTACTTCCAAGCACTTGCTTATTATTAGTCTACAATCTCATAATTCAAATGGACACAAATTACTAGTCAAAATTATTCTTAATACAGTGGTAAAATAATGTACTTTTCTTCACATGAAAGTCTTAAAAATATTTTCTACATTAAGTCATCAATCCTCTATATATTTAGAATACTTTGTAAGCATTTGAATTTGGTAAAAATTTTAAGTTAAAAAGTTTATGGAAGTATTTTAAAAATATTCCTATATGCCATAATTTCGATATACTCTAATTTAATTTCACAAAAAATCACTCCAATAATCTGAGATTCACAGATTTAGGATTTGTTTTAACCCAAGACAGTGACATGATCTAGGTGCTATGACAATTTTAAAAAAATAAGCATTATTCATTTCTTTAAAATTTATACATGACATAAAAATGCTTTAGAATTAAAAGCAACAATATAATTTCTTCAAATAGTGATCTGTCATACTGAAGGAATAAACAGAAAATGAGTAGCAGGATAGAAATGAATGGCTCACTAATCTTATGAAATTGCCTAATTTGTCATTAATATGATTTAAAATTTTTCCAATCAAAGTTCATTGTTTAGGATTTAAAAAAAAAATCAATTGATACCACATGATACATATATATAAAACATTCTACTGTAATTCTGTCAATAGTGAATTGAATCCTCTGAAGAAAATTTGTTGTATACAACACAACTACAAGGTGCTAAAATATTCCTTAACTAAGTTGACTGCAATCTAATCAAGACTTAATTTTAAAAGGCTCATTAACAGCATCTAGTGATAAAATGGACTATCTTCTCACTGAAACATGTCTCATTTCATTAGACATGGACAATTAACTCATCTGGGTATTAGATCTATGGCAGAGTAATTAGCTTAGGTTTTACAGGTTACTTAAAGTATTTCTTTACTAATGAAAACAAAGGCTTATTCTCACTAAATCCATTTTTTTACCCCTGAAGGAGTGTTTCACAAATTTTAATAACTGCATCATAATATAAACAGAATTTTTATTTCAAATCTTCCCAATCTTTCTTAACAACTGACTCTATAAAAACACATTGAAGTATTACACAATCTGAAATAAACAACCTCCATTGCACTGTATTATATTCTTCTATCTTAGAACAAGGCTAAGCTACTTGAGTGTACAATGAACATGTAACTAGAAACATAACTTTTCAAAAAGTCGACATTCTGAAACAAATTTCACTTTAAAACTACACATAGCAAAAATAAATGGAGTAAGAAATAAACAAAAATCAAGAAGGGGACTGCAAAGCTATGTGCCTACAGTCCTGAAAAATCAGCAGCTATGTCTCAAACTGCTGGTATTAAACTAGTGCTGCTACAAATGTGGCCTACAAATAGAGAACTGTAGTGTGTTTAGAGCGCTGACAGCATTCCTGCTGAATAATCTTGTTTGTTGATATAAAATTTAAAAACAGGATTAAACTTATGTCTTTATTACATTTTTCTGAAAATCTAATTTCAATATATATTTGTAAGATCATTTGGAAAGCACTGATTTTAACTCTTCCAGAAAGGCAGCGCTTCCTTTCTTTTTAAAAAGGAAATCAATCAATCACTTTTGAGGCTGATTGCAAGACCATGTCACATGACATTTAAAAAAAGAGCCAGACATTCAGGGAATTAGATTAAGATCCTTGAACACGAAAGTACTGCCACCGTCTTCAGTCAGGGGTCCTCCCAGGCAGCTGCAACCAAGGTCTAGCTGTGCAGTTGCCACAGGTTCAAGATCAACCCTGACATAGTCAGACACGGGAGGTGCTGCCGGGACAGACGGGGAGGTTTTTCAGTTTCTTAATGCAAGAGGTAAGTTGGCACTCCTCTCCAAGAAAAACTCTGTAAATAAACTGAACCGTCTTCTACAGAAGAAAGCACGAAAAGAAGTCAGAAGGAATTTAAAAGAAAAGAACTGGCGGTGCAATTAAATTCCAAAGGGTCATCACCCGTCCATCTCGTGATGATACAATGTCTCAGAGGAATCAGAACCTGAAGTAGAAAGGCTCAATGTCAACAAGATATCAGAGCTGCCAAGGAAACAAAAAATGCTAAACTGGCATCTAAAAAGACAAACATGGCTGCTGCCAAGCCCACAAAGGAAGCACCTAAGCCAAAGATTGTGAAGCATACGAAGGTTTCTGCTCCCAGAGCTGGTGGAAAACACTTAAGTTGGCAAGATCAGAATTTTAAACAAACATTTTAACAGACTTTAAAAAAGACATTAAGTACTATCAACAAGTATGTCAAAGGTTCTATGGTTTAACAGGGTCTATTTGTTTTGAATTCAAAGTAGAATTAAGAGCAGAGGGTAAGAACACTCCAATTTCAAAGATACAGATTTTATCTCAACACCAGGATAATTTTCTAAATAAGCAGTTGTCTAGGCTTTTGGTCATTTGTCTACTGGTGTTAGATCTCTTTCCCCTTCCACTCATCCCACCCAATACTGTCAAATCTTCTTTTTAAAACAACTAGTATATCGAACTTCTTACCTTGAAGTCATAACCATGACAATGCAGTGCTGTTTCAAAAAAAAAAAAAAAAAATCTCTTAACTTTGTTTTCAATGGCCCCAAACCTCAGGTCCCCACCTCAGTCTTCAACACCTGCATTTCTCCCATCACACCTCCTAACTTCCACTGAAATAGGTCAGGTTTTGTGACAACATGAATCGGCTAACATATTCTGATTTCTAGACTACTCCTCTACTAAATCTGTATTAAAAATTCACGTTAAACCCCATCCTCTCCAGCTTTCCTCAAGACCCTCAGCCTGCGAAAGAGCTCGCTTCCTTCACTCCCAGCAGCACAACGTGTAACATCCCAAGAGCATTTACCACACTGTGTATCATTCAGTGTCCATACACTGATCCCCGGGGGTCAAGTTCCCTGAGTGAAAAAAATCACTGGCATTCAAAGTGTTTGCTGCCTGAGAAGACACTAAATTAACTATGATAAAAGGTAATGAAAACTGAGTAACAACCATTTGCAGTACTAGGAACTAAACTCTCAAAGAAATAAATATACAGGTGGTTAGATTCTATGGCATTTGTAAGATTCCAACCAAATCAGATTACACTGTATTATAATTTTCATAATCACTCTTCTAAAGTAACTTATCTGCTTTCATAAATGCTATCAGATTAATTAAAGTTTATAAATTTGTATTTTTATAAGATTAATTCTTTAAGAGAGACTGTGTACAAGTCCCTATTCTCTAAAAAACTGTGTGAAAGATAACAATGGCAGAGGGAGGCAGGAATACAGGCAGGGATATAAAGTTGAGAGAAAAAAAGCATTCCCTACTGGGCACATTCTTTCTCAACTAATGATTGCACAAGAGAATAAAACTCTAATGCCTAGCTCAATGCTTAAATTACATATAATTAACTTCTCTGTGACACATCTATAATAGTACCTGTTATGAACCATTCTTGGTAAAACTGAAGAATTTCTATGTACCATGGTTAATCTGAGGAACCCTAGGTGAAAAAGGCTGTATAAATTAAAAGAAGATGCATCCTGGTGGAACAGCGGTTAAGCCAATCGGCTCCAAAGGATGCAGGACACATAGCCCTGGGTTGGAGTCCCGAGTCTGGGGAAAACAACCACTGTGAACAACTAAAATGTAAATAAAATAAAATGCTTCTTCTTCTTCCCTCTTCCTGCCTGCCTGCCTATTCTCACCTTCATCCCTGCCTACACCTTTCTTTTAAAAATTGAAAGAAAAATAACAGCATCTTAAAAGAGTTTCTTAGCCTCAACCAGAAGTTTATTACAATTATGATATACCTTATTACCAGTAATAATACCAAATCAACTGTGTCTCGTTATCATTTATAAACAGGTTCAATGGGAAAATAAGAAGTACACTGTAAATAAACGACTAACTGTGAAATCAGAGATGGCTGCATTGCTCAAAATATCAATGACATTTTTACACACACACAAATATATACAGAATAGTTTCTTAAAAGTGACTTTAGCAGATGCTCAATTTGCTGCATAAAATATCAAAAGTCAGCTTTGTTGTTGAATATTTTGGGAAACTGGTCTCTCATACATTGTTGATAATGCAAAACAAGTACAACTCCTGCAGAGAGGAATTTAGCACTAGCAAGCAAAATTACATGTTGCATTACTACTTCTAGGATTCTACCCTAAAGATGACTTAGCAAGCACATGTAGAGACATGCATGAAATCCACACAATGCAGCACTCTTCCTATGTGTAACAGTGAAAGCCCTAGGAGTGATCTTAATGTCCATTAATAGGGGGATGCTGTAATAACTGATGGTATATCCCTACAACAGAATATGATGAAGTTATTAAAAAGAATAAACACAATCTCGATATGGCCCCATTCAGTGATCTCAACAATATACTGTTTAAAAACAAACAAGGCACAGCAAAGTAGAGTCTATATGAAGACAATGAGAAATGACATGCATGCACTGGCAACTGCAATGGTTATGTTTAAAAAGAAAATGGAAGGATAAATCAAAAATTAAAATAAATTTACCTAAATAATGAGAGTGGGAGGGAGGGATAAAGATCTAGGAATTCTTAGGAAAAAAAAATAATCAGACTACTCTGAAATTTTTTACTTTGTGGACTGGATTTTAGAACCATATAAATATTTTATAGGCGACAAAGGAATCTGAGCGATTTGTAAAACCAGAAAACCAAGTGCAACAAGGAAGCTAACTATGAAAGCAGCAATTTGTTCCCGCTGGTGGAGGACGCCCAGAAAATAATGAAAAGTTGGAAATTTTGTTTTAACTCGATTGTTGCTAGTAGGCTTATATTCTTTGTCTGAAACCGTGTTACATACTTTAGAATAAAGCAAATGAATAACTATTTTAAGTGATTAGGAACCAAGATTTTCGGTGGGCAAGAAAAACACAAGATCCATGACACAAAAAAACTGTAGTCTTGACTTTGATGGAGCGTGAACTCATAAAAATGTATCTATGTTCGTGTGTGTGTATATTATATATGCATACATCTCGGAGTTCAATTCTGGAAAGGTCTACAAATAATGAGTATCATTAGAGACCAAAACACTGTTTCTGCGTAAATACTATTTTTCACTAACAGTAAGTAACCAGGATTTCTTAAAAGAAATGGCTGATTTCAAATCTGGTAAGAAAATCTTACAAGTTGACCCTGGATTATCACATCATAGGAAAAACAAAGATACTGGTCCCAACTATTGAGATTGTGACAAAAGGACTTAAGATATGAACTTGAAAAAGCTGTCACTGGTCAAATAATGAGCTCATCAGTCAAAAACACTATGAATTAAAACACATCAAAACTATTCAATGTATTCATAATGACACTCAAAAGAAAAAAACCTTAGCTATCTAAAATAAATCTAGCTATCTTTAATGAAGAAAAAGAACATAACTATAATGCAACTACTACTGAAACAATGGACCTAAAAGACAATCAACAATGATTACAAAAATCAGGGCAGAAACCAAACTTCAAGCACCGTAACAACAGTATTCATGAAATATTCTTTCAAAAGCATGAATATGAGGAAGGGAAGACAGGAGATCGGAATATGATTAACCCTTTCTCACTGTCGAATTTACAAGATATACAGAGGATAGAGATAAGTGTTAAACACTGCCATGAAATGCAATTGGCAAAATACATGGAATTTCTTCAGGCCTAATATAATATATTCCTTTACATAAAAATTGCAAGAAGTGGAGGTGAGGGTGAGAATTATTTATGCGGTTAATCAACTGCAAAATATATGGCCCTCACTGGGATGCCGTTTAAGCAGCTTTTCTGAAACCACATTTATAGTGCACCCTGGTGGTCTAGTGGATAAGGTCCTAAGACACAACTCACACATACTGCAAGGACCCAGGTTCAGCATGCAGAGCCGGGGGAATAACCAAGGTGAAAATAAATATTTCTTCCTGTTCTCTCCTTCTGTCTGTCTACCAACTCACCTTCATTCCTGCCTGCACCTTTCCTTAAAAAAATAAACAAAACCACATTTATGAGATAAGAGAGGAACTATGAATATGAATCAGATGTTTGGTGACCTAAAGAAAAATGCTGGTAATAAACATAAGCATTGTATCATTAAAGAGGCCTTCTATTTTAGAACTAATACAATATTTACAGATGAAATTATATTTAAAATTTGCTTCAAAATAATCTGATGGGCAGAAGTGGGAGGGGAGGTGAGAACACGCTGACATGGGGCGGGGGGGCTGAATATTGTCCAAATTTTCCATAATGAAGTTTTTTGTTTTTTAAATAAACTATATCTGTGCTAAAAGGTTGTCAGACAACTAAGTATTCAAAAAGATCAATAACACAGGTTGTTTGGAGCCATGCTTGCTTACTTGACATTATATCACCAGACTCATAGTCACTTTAGGTATATCAGCCAAAAAACTGTATTAACCTGATATCATCCACAGTGTTGAGACAGAAGTAACATCTTTTATAAAAACAAGTATTTAAATCCCCTACCCCAAATTAAGAAAATGCATTTTTGATACTGTTATCATTACTGACTGGCTATGTCCTTTAAGTGTATTTGCCTAACACTTAGCACAGTCTTAAAATAATAAAGCTCAATTATTTGGTGAATTAATATAGAACAGGAAATAGTTACAGGAGAAAATGTTAATTACAAAGCAGCATAAATGATGTGATCCACTCTCTGTGAAAAATGTATACTGTACGTAACTGCATAAAAAAAATTTCTAAGAATATATACCAAAACTGTCAACAAAGGTAGTTTCTAGAGTGGCAAAATTAAACACCATTCATTTTTTTTTCAAAGTATCTGTACTTTCAGAGAATCATGTTAAATACTACACATTAAGTAATTCAAATGTATATTAAACACAGAAATAGGATTGTAAGACAAATTTATAATATATATGACAAGTGGCATGTAAAAGTTGCAATTATGAAGTACGCCACTAATAACATTTCATAAATCACATTCCACAAGACACTGTCATTCCTCGAGAAGTTAGAGGGATACCTCTTATAACGTATGGTCAGATATATTCGAGAAACCATTACCAAGTTAAATACTGAATTAAAAGTGTCCCTTTGTTGCTTAGGTGGCTAAGGTGCAAGCTAGGAAAGTCATGAACCCAGGGTGGGAAGAGTTTAGAGATTGGCACTAAATTAACTTTGTCACAGTTTTATCTGATTTTAGGCTCAAAGTCCATATTCTATTAAGAATGATTTAATACAGTTAAATTTGAATTTCAGTGAGATTAAGTATTTATATTTAGTTCAGTCTTTAGAAATGAGGGGCTAGATAAGCTACTTCTCTTTAAGGTCTCTTCCTATTAGAAGAGTAAAACTATATTCCATGTTTGTGGAATGGTCTGAAAGAAACTGTCCAGAATAAACATGACACCATCAGGCCATTGTTATTCGTAGCCGGAGAATGACTGAGACCCAGAGTACACATCCCTTCATTTTAAGCAAAAAGCTCGAACAAGAATTAATCAGTCTCACTGGGTATTTCCAGAAGACACAACTTTTGACTGACCCAGCTCTGATCAACTCAACATTTCACCAGCAATATTTTTGTTTAAGGGGAGGGTAAGGGAACGGAAACACACATGCATGGCTACTTGGTCCCCACATGTTTATGACAGGGGAGGTTCTCAGAGAAGAATTCATGGAGGTGGATGAGACAAGTCCCCCAAATGGTATCCCCTACCAAAGACCACTCATGTAGCCTCTCAAAGGAGGACTTCTATACACTACTTCACTGATACTGACACTCCAGTTTGTTTTTGTTTTTTCAAGGAAAAAAGAAGCAGAATGAAGGTGAGCAGAAACAAGCAGGCAGGAAAAAAGAGGAGGGAAAACAGTTTTATTTATTTGTTCATCTTGGTTGTTCCTGCTGGTCCCAGGACACGAACCAGGGACCTTGGGATGTCAAAAGTGCCCAACCCTCTCTTCCACCAGGGTTTGCTGACTCCACAATGATGACAACAAACACAAAAAACAAAAACATTCTTCTGTTTTTATGACTTACATGTTCTTATCTGCTGCACTGGAAATCACCCAAGAGCCACCCTGTCTTTAAAGGGGAGCCATTCCCATTTAACAGGAGGGCATGCTCCCCACAGCCCACCATGGGGTCGGTACCTGTAGCCGTCTGCTACCCTGACTGACAAACTATAAATAATTGCTGACTTTTCTCACAAATTACTTCTCTTTTACTCTGCTCAAGGATACAGCTTCCTATCAGAATACATGGAATTAAGTCCTTCCTAAAAGGATTCTTGAAAAATCAAGGAACTGATACTAAGAATACTTCAAAACAAAAAGCTGAAAAAATTTTAAAAGTACAGTAAATATTTCTGAAGTTGTTATCACTGTATCGCTCTAAGAAGTTGCATACAATGAGAGGCAGTGTACCATAGGACAGAATATAGGCTTCAGTTCATATGCTAACTGCCACTTTCTGGTGTGTGACCTTTGGCAATTACTAAACTTGTTTGAGCCTCAGTTTCCTCATACAAAATGAGAATTAAAAACTCAGTTAAGACAAATGCATACAAAATTCTTAAGATAAGGCTTGACCAAAGTACATACTCCATAAATAAATAATCATCAAGCCCCCCCCAACCCCCAAACCCAGTTTAAACTGACACATGCCCTGTGAACATGAGAGATGAAGTATGGTCAGCCTGGGAAGATCAGCAGTGCCATATGCTGGCGAGGGGAGACAAGTGTTTAACACAATCCCCAAAGGAAATCTGACTAGAGTTCTGGTTCTTAGTTTCCATGAGTTCACCCAGTACCACTGCAGTCATATTTTTTACAAAAATCAATGCTAATTGCTGTATCTACCAATGATGCTGAAATAATTACTAATCCAAGAGAATAAAAATTAAAGTAGCACGTTTACTCCCTTGCTTAAAAGCAGCAACTCAGCAGATATTTTTCCCAGTTACTATCCTATGCCAGGTACTAATCAAACCAGGGAAATACTGCATAAAATAAACATGTTCTGCCTTCACTGAATTTACCAGTCTAGTGAAGGACACAGGTCCAAAAACCTTTTAATCATAACATTTTAGGCAATCAGTAAATTAAGATTTCCTTTCTAGGTCTCCCACCTTTTATATAAATTGTCAACTCTGCAGAAAATCTTAAAGCCAAGTAGCTTTCCCTTTCAAACTCAGTCTTTCTACTTACAGCAATACTTATTTATGCCTATCCTGTACTTTTCTTAAAATAATGACCAAACAACAAAAGATAGTACTTCTCATTTTGACTTTACTTTTGTCATTAACATTTTAAAAAGCTCAATGAATAGAGTAACTACAGTATAAACCAAGATGAGGTGATTAACAATTTATTACATGCAATATTTAAATTAAGATTACAGAAGACACTCCTGAATTACAAATCTACACATAAAATCCACATACCACAATATAAAACATACAGAAGCCATTCAAATTAACTAGGTATAGCCAATGTATACAGCATTTTAAGGAAACTAAAAATGTAACAAAAAAATCCGTGCCCTAATTTTTAACTGTTTTCTTTTATTATATAAAGCCTATAAGCTTTTTATTCTATCTTAGTAGACAACAGTACCAATTGAAAACGAATAAAATGTGTGAACTCCTCTACTTGTAGTTCAGAACAAAGAGGACAAAACAGAATCTGGACTAATGAATGACCAGAAAAACAAAATAGAAACACCATGAGAATATGGGATATGAAAGGTTAAAAAACAAGAAACTATTACCATTTCCAAAGCTAAAAAACTATGCCATTCCCACATAATACAATATTAAGAGTTTAAACAGAAAATATACTATCTAGCAATAGTTCTAACGCAAAATTTACTAAGAACCATCATTATTATTAATTGATCACTTACTATGAGTCAGACACTGTTCCTAAGTGCTGTAAGTAGCTTTACAATCAATTTAATTCTCTCAACTACCACACAGATAAGTGATATTACTACTTCCATTTTATATGCACAAAGAAATTAATTTGTCCCAGGTCACAAAGATGCAAAGTGATAGAACCAAGATTCAAATCTCAGCAATCTGGACCCAGCATCTGCTCTCTAACCACTGAGTTCTTCTGTCAAAGACAGGACAACATATTCTACAGGCTGCAAACCCACCTGCAACTGAACCAGAATTCATGATGTTTCACTATACAATTCATGACTGAACGAGTAGAGTGCAGGGCCATACTACAGAATTAACAGAGACTGGGGAAAGGGAAAAACACATTTTGCTAACTGACAGGATAGCTTCTTTAATCTGATACACTAATTTTTTTGAAGACTTGTTTGTCTTTCAGTTGTAGATAGTTCATATCATTGTTTCTAGGCAATTAAATATTATTATTAATGCCAATGCAATCGTAAGTGAAACATGGAAACCAAACTGCACGGCAATTGAGAATTACCAGTTGATTCAGAAGATGCTTAATGTTTTTAAAGATTCTAATCTTTAAAAATCTATTTTAAGTATAACGTCTAAGTATACTCAAGAAGAATGCACATGGCTGCCTAAAAATATCTTTAAACTCAGCTGACAAGAATAGGTTATAAGAATTAAAGGTAAACAATTTTATTAAGAACTTCCCCCACAACTTCTTAGCCCCAATTCATTTTCTGTCTATAGAAAGAGAAAAATAACTGCCATCCAGTCAGTTTCTTAGAGCTTGGCTAAAATGAGATAGGAGGCTCAGAATAAAGTCAGAGTACCTCACGATCCACACAGTGTTTCAATGTACATATCCCAGATATGCTGATCAAAGCTTTATCATTTGATAGTGATTTCAAGACAATGTTATTTAAAAAATACTAAAAATAAAAAGCAAAAAAGCCCCACCCTTCCCTAACAGTAAATTAATCAAAATATAGGTTATTTTTTAAAAAATGAATTTACACAGATAGAAATTCAAAAGTAATCTACCTAAGAGTGTCACTGGGCAAAAGAAAACTAAGTTAACAAAAACTTCCTCAAAACATGATTTAAAGTACATAGGTCTTTATTAATTAAACTAGCACAACAAGAAGTGGGAGAAAAGGGTAGGTGGAGTGAGGGGACACCAGAAAACCCGAACAATATACTTTAGAGCAAAATGCCTAGAAAATTTTGAATCAGTACAAACTGTTGGTGAAATCCTAAATAAATTGTACATGGCTAGTCATAAGCCTTTTTTATGTTTAATTCTTCCAATTACTTGATACACAATTAAATTTATTCCTTTGGCTATTATTTAAACCTCATCAAGAGAAACATTTTTTCATTTTTCAAACTTTAAAGTAACACATTTTTATAAATTCATCGTAGTCTGACAAATTTCCAAATCAGCAACTTGTCAAGTGTAAATGCAAAGTTACCATGATGGACTTAATGACTGGATAAACGAAAAATGATCAACAGTGGAAAATCATGACAACACCTTAAAAATGGTCGCAAGTTTCTGACCTGAATTAACAGATAGAGGTTTATACACAAAAGATTTGGCTATTTTATTAGTATATTGTGAAAGTATAAGTAAATATTAGCATGAATAATTTGCCCCGTTTCAAGGACTTACCTTCTTTTTATCCCTCATTGATCCTTTGCCTCGGACCATTATTTTACATCCTGTTTCTGCTTCAAGCTGTTTAGCTGTAAGTCCTCTAGGTCCAAGGATTCTCCCGACAAAATTAAACTAGAAAACAAACAAAAACATACATTAATCATTTGTTCAAATTCATAGCTCTTAAAATTATTTAAAGACATGTACTGTTGTCAAGTTAAATTGTTTTTAAATTAAGTCAAAATAAAACTTAAGAGTCCTTATAAATTTGCTGCCAAATTTGAAGATATAATAGCCTACTGTTTAGCATGAAATTTTCATGTATTAATATAAACTATGAATTAAGAATAACAGTATTTACCTTAAAAAGTTAATACAGTGAATTCTTTAACATCTAACCAAAACAATCTCAGAGTATATTAAAGAGTCTGACAAAATCTTAGGTGCCCCAGTCCCCCACCCCCACTAATGCAAAATCCCTTTTATGAAATTCTTTCTGGGTTCAGGGAACTGTTCATTACATATATATTGATGGACTTTTTTTTTAATGGAAATCTTGGGGAAAATTCCAGTCTTACTTACCTCACAAAAGACAATTGTAGTTTCTCCAAAGCATCTATTCAAAGAGAATTGTATTTTTGGTCTGGCTGCCAGAAGACCGAGTCAAAACTGGATTCCACCCTATACTAAATGTTTAAGCCTTGAGATCCCACAATTTTTTTTTTTTTTAATCACATGCCTTGTATAATTTTGTATGGATCTTTATCTTCCTTTTTTCCATGTCTACCTTTAACTTATAACTGTTTATGTAAGAGGACTTAACTCTACTAATAGGACAGTGATAAAGTAACTATAGCTAATTATCAACTTTCAACATTAACTTTTAACATTTATAGTTTCTTTATTAAAGGTCAATGGGAAAACAGATTGACTGAATGTTGCAAAGTAAATTTTTCTCTTTCATATGTATCTACATAAAATACAAAAATAAAAGTATTTACCATCAGTTTCACAAAAACTCATGAGTGGTTTTATATATTATTCAATCACATAGGTACTGAATCTTATGCTTAGTTTCCTATTTTATTTCTTGCATTTGATGCTAGCGTCAGTATATCATTACATACAAGTATTCTGCTAGAATTCCCTACTGCCAGGGCTAAAGCAGCAAGGGTACCTCCTTGAGCTTCTGAAGCCCAGTGGTTTCTTTCTTTACCTCACCAAGCTGTACATGTTTACCAGTATTGCTACATTTTACAAACATGATTTGCAAAGGAAAGGTAAGTAGTAGAGTTGAAAGAAAGTCCCCTTCCCTGGGGGATTTGCATGTAACTTTTTCAACCCCAAGTTGAAATTTGCAGGCTTTAACTCTTAACTACATGATCAATTTCTAAGAGCTCCCAAGTTCTGAAATTTACCTAAATCATCTCTTCATGTTCATCCAAAATGCCTTATCCCTGCCTACATCCTCAACATACAGTACTTGAACTGACCTTTTCAACCGACCTAAACTCCAGCACTCATCCTTTTCAACATGGACTTGTATAGCGTAGAATCCCCTTCCCACGTTTCCCATCTGAAGAAACTCAGGTTCTATACAACATGATTCAGTGTTTAAACTCTGAAAGCACACAGATCCGGTCTCTGAGTTCCAGAACTAAATAATAATAAGAATTTATAAGTCACATCAAATTAAGTCTCCCTCATATTACTATTATACTTACCTAGCTGCTATAAGCTGGAGTCAGGGACACAGTATAACACATGCAAAAGTTCCACAACAAGGTGTGGCGTGCAGCAGACTGCAGTCTACCAACTCCACTACAAATTCACTTTAGGAAACTCCGGGCCCTCAATCAACAATTCAGGTTGCTATGTCCATAGAAGGGGATGTGCTCAATAGCAAATGTGCCCTACGATCTCCAGAGGTGAGACACTCAGACAGAGCTGCAAAAAGCCAGCAAGAAAAGGTGGGAACAACTGCCCCAGCCCCGCCCACAGAACACCAACAGTCAGGCAACTAACTCGCAAGTATTAGACTCACGTTTTGGTCTCTAGAAATACTGAAATACCCTGAGAAAAGACTTCTAGTTCCAGCATTCGGCTCCCTTCTCAAAGGCTGACACTTCAAAGAATCAACTTTTAAACTGAAGCTGGAAGCGGACAAGCCCAGTTCATGAACATAAGCACCTAACTCCAGGGCGCCATACTTCAATATGGAGAGGTCAAGGTTTGTAGAAGACTTGAGTAAGGCTCTGACATGAAAAAGAAAGCACACAAAAAAGAAGCAGACAAGTGACTGCTTCTTGAGGAAAAAGACTGGTGGTAAAAACATATACAAAAAATGGGATGCCTTCAGTAGACAGTGCTCAAACATTTTCTAAAATGGCTGTGCACACTGATGTTCCCAAAAGAGTAAGAATTTGTTTGAGGTACTTTCCTTCAGCACTTCTTATTGCCAACTTTTTCTTTTTAATCTTGGCCATTATGGTATGTTGACTAAATGTTTTTTAGAATTCCCAATTTTTAATAAAGTTGATCAGTTTTCGTGTTTATTGGTTATTCAGACATACTTTTAGAAGCAATTAGGAGTCTTCTCTTTCTATTACGTTGTTCAGATTTTTCTTGTGGATTTATATTCTGTGGCTCTATGTGGAGTGCAAACCCTTCCCCCTCCCGTGGTTTGTCTTTTCACTCTGTAATGGTGTCATATGAAGACTGACTGTAACCCGACTGAAGTACATTTAGTTTTAATACAGCTCAGGTTATCAGTCTTGTCTTCATGGTTAGTTTTTCTGAGTCTGGTTTAAGCAAAGTGTCCCCCGCACCCACCAAGGTCACCAAGGTCACCAAGGTTTCTTTCTGTATTAACTTTTTTAGAAGCTTGATTACACCTTTCACATTTGTGTACAAAGCATACCACGAACTGATGTCTGTGGTAAGACAATGCTGTTTTTCTTTTTCCTCTTACGAGGACACAAAATCACCCTCGGACACTTTACTGACAATACTGTCCTTTTCCAACTGTCCTACAATGTCATCATTATCAGGAATAACATCTATATGGGGTTGGGACTATTTCAGATTCTCTATCTTATCACATTAATCTGTTTCCTTATCCTTGCTTTAATATCACATTTTATTATTTATTGCAACTTTATCATAAACCTTGATATGCAGTATACCAAGTTACTCCACTTTGCAATTCTTTAAGAATGCCTCAATTATTCCTGGTCCCCTGTGCTTCTATACGAATTTTTTAAATAGTTGGTCAATTTCTAAAACACCACTTGCAGTCATTCTAATTGTGATATTATAATAGAAGATTTAAATATATGGACATAGTATTGATTTCTCCATTAGGTATGATCATTTTTGACTTCCCTGAAGAATATAAAGTTTTTGTGACTGTACGTACCTTTACTCATTTTTTGTTAGATTTAATCCTAGATATTTGGGCTTTATTTTAGTCATTGTACATTTACTTCAAATTTCTTTTTTCCTATATGAAAAGATCATCGATTTTTTTAATATTAAAAACCTTGTACTCAGCAGCCTTGATTCATTATTAATTCTCATAATTTTTCTGTAGGTTCTTAGAATTCTTCAGGTCAACAATTTCATCATTTACATTTAATGACTTACTTTTTCCCCTTCCAGTCATATTTTTAAATCTCTTTTCTTGCCATCCTTATGGTAATGGCCAGTACAGTCTGAATTAATAGTCAACAAGTTTACCACCCTTAACTTGTTCCAGACTGAGAATAAATTTTTTAACAGTTCACCAAAGTTTAACATGAAGACTTTTTATAGATAAGACTTTACCAGGGTAAGAAAATTTCCTTCTATTCACTAGTTTGCTAAATTTTGCTTTTTTGTCTTTTTAAAAAATGGATATTCAAATTTATCACATTTTCTCAGCTATTGAGACTATCAAAGTTATTTCTTTTTTATTCTATTAATGTAATGTAACATATCTATCAAATGTTAAATCAATCTTAAATTTCTAAAATAAACTCAATTTGATCATGATGCATTATCCTTTATATAAATTGCTATCTTCAATTTACTGGCAATTTGATGACTTTTTAAAAAAGAATTTATATTCATGAGTGAAAATGGCCTTTGATCTTCCTTTCTCGTAATGTTTCTCAGGTTTTGACATGCTTATTCTTCCTCAACCCACGTTGGGATCCTTTTTACTCTCTGGATGAGCTTGTAAAGGACTTATTTCTTCTTCAAATACTGAATAGAAATCAGTGGTGAGTCACCTGAGTTTTCTGTGCACCTTTTGTGTTTATTTTTTTTTTAATTCGGATTTTTTATTCACACTGGACAATTTTGTAACTTGGACTAACCGGAAGCATGTCAGCACTGTTTACATTTTCAAATCTTTTGATATAAAGCTTATGTCTAATTTTCTTTTTAACATCTATAAGATCTCTTTTTATCCCTGATTAGTTGTCTATGTTTTTTTTCATGACCAGCCTTTTCTAATTTTGCTTTGATTGATTGGGGTAGACTGATTTCAAAAAAGGCTACAGTTATCCAACCACCTCTAAAGGTATCCACGCCATCTACAAGGCAAATTTGCAATTCCCCTCAACCTCTTCAGCACAGTGAGTTTGTTTACTGTCTTTTTTTTTTTTTTTTTTGCTATTAACTTGAAAGTTATATACCTATTTACCCTGTGGATTAAAACATGTATCACTGAAAATCAAACTCATATAAATCTATACTTTTACACTCTTTCCTACCGTTGACTATATAATTTGTCCCAATCCAGTTTATATGTCATTAGCTGTTTTTCAACTTTTATATTTACTATTAACTCAATCGTACCTATGACTCTATACAGATTTTAGATTTACTCTCACATTTTTACCACTGTCATTATTCATTAATGTATCTTCAATTTTCCAACAAGGGTCATTTGTTCTGCCTGAAAAATCCCTCAAATATTTCCTTTAGTGAAAGTCTTCTGGTGATAAAGTCTCTCAGTTTTTTCTTACATGAAAACGTCTTCTTTTTGATAGATATGGAATTCTAGTTTGGCAGTATAAATTAAAACTTTTTACCTTCTCTTCTGGCTCATAGCTCTGAAATGAGCTATGAGTCTTACTGTATCTTTTACCACTTTTACATTTTTTTTTCAGGCATTAGTTTTCCACAGTGTTAATATGAGGTACCTAACTCATGGTTTTTGTTTTAAGGTTTAGAGTTTCAGAAATCTGTGGCTCTCTTTTCTTTGGTGTGAAAGTTCTCAACCACGCTCTCCTTTAACACTGTATCTGTTCCATTCTCTCTTCTTTCTTCTAATACTTCAGCTACAAACAGACCATCTAATTTTTTTTCATATTTATACTCCTTTCTTACTTCTTCCATTACCCTGCCTCTCCATATTATTTTTCTTCTGTACTATATTCTAGTCCACTAATTCTTTTTTAGAAAGCTTAGTTCCAATCTTCTATCAAGTCTGTTCCAATTAAGGAACCTAATTCTAATTAAGCAATTTTACAATTTGGTTTAAATTTTGTATTTTCTGTTTCTTTGCCATATATTTCTATAACCGTGTCTCCTTATACATAGTAAGCATAGTTTCTAAAAAATCTGAGTCTGATAATTCTAATATCTAGAATCTCTACCAACTTGTTTCTGTTGATTAGTTTTCTATTAATTGTTGGGTTTTTGCAAATTTTTATGATTATCATCCTACTTCTTACGTGTTGGTTACTTTCTTGTATATGCTTGACACTGTTATTGAATAGCTTACAGAAATAATATAAAGCCCCAAATGATGTTGTCAGGCACCTATCATTCCTATTAACCCAAGATCACCTCCACATAATTTCACGTGCTGAGACTGAGACAACCTGATGCTGAGAGGGAGTATCTCCGAGGACCTGGGAAGCACCTGTACCCAAAACAAAGACCAAGGATGGGGATACAGACAGGCCCATAGATACTCCATCCACTGACACCCAAAACTCAGTCTCTTAGCTGTCTTCTCCAGATTTACCACACATACCCAGAAGACAAAGGAGTTTCTGAAAGGTCAGGTTTATATTCTTGATTATCTATTTTCCTTAGGATACTGAATTACTAATTGTTCACAATGTTGTGTGTGATGCATTCAAGATGGTGTGTTTTTTCCTACTGTGGTAGTTCTTAACAAAAAGTCCATGACATCTTTTAAGAGACAGCTTTTTAACCCAAACAGATCTAGAATTTGACTTCAGGCAATACAGGTTGAAAAAAAATACTAAAATAAAGATCTAAGGAAGAATTTTTTAAAAATCACTGACAGTCTATAAACAGGCTCGGCTCTTTGGGCACTTACAGCAAGTTTCTGCTTCTTTTCTGAAATTCCTAATTCCAAATTTCTATATAGTTACAAATTGTAAAACATCACTCCCTTTACCTTCCCTCTCAAAATAACCTGGACAAGATCATCCACATGCCAGCCCTCACTCATTCTGGTACTTTTCAGGAGAATAGAAAACTACATTTTATTGCCAAATTCAACTCCATAAAACAATCATTCAAGATGCTCTATATGATTTTAAAAATGGAGGAGAAAGGGCAGGGTGCAGGCAGAGTGCAATCTCTCTGCTTTGCTCTCAAGAAACCTGGAAATGTCTTTATGCTTTGACTATTACTTAAAATAAGTAGCCTTGCCTGCTACTCTTCAATAACAGTTGTGCTTCTATTGAGATCCTTTTCCAAAGCAACTCATGTAGTGGATTTACATTATATATCTCGAATGTAGCAAAGACTATCTGGAAAAATGCATTATAAATGCAAGTACTTTATATATAAATAAGGAATATGTAATTCTTAAATCTTGTGTCCTTTGTCAAACTGGCTGGCCTACACTTCCAAGATATGTAAGATACTCTTTGGCACATCCAATTCCTTTGACACATTACACAGTACACCTCACTGCTGAACCACAACATTTAGATTACACAGAAAAAGTATTCTATCACAGCTAAATATTCCTCAAAATTAATAACTTTCAAAAAACAGTTCTGAAACCAAAATATTAAAATGCACAGCACAAAATTTTCCTAACCTTAAAAATGAACAAATAGCCACTGCCCCCAAAAAACAACAGTTCTACTGTGTTAAAAATACATTCCACTGGGATTTTAATACAATAGAAACCATCAAGGTCATCCTTCTCAAAATGTTGTAAGCAGAGAATGAAAAAAAATTAATCATAGCAGCTGCTTTGTCTACTGCAACCAATTTCCAAGTTAATATCGTTTGCCTTGCATTAAAATTCATTGTGTTGATTTATCATGCTAGTTCTGCAGCTTCATTCAATTAAAACAATGTCACAACACATTCAAAGAAAATCATTTCAAACATTCTTAGCTAACTCTGCAACTTTAAAGGCCAAAAGAGAGGAAAGAAAGAAGGGGGGAGAAAAAAAAAAACTTCATTAATCCTATTATTTAAGTACAGACCTCTGTGGCTCACCAATTACATTTCTGCCAAGTGTCATGTTAATTTCTAAAGAGGTTAACAACAATCATGTTAATGCAATTATTCATTTCTGCTTACTTCATTTTAAATGGAAATGACAAATTTCTCTCAATGACAAAGGAAAATATTATGACCAATCTTTCCATTAACCATTTACGAAATCTAGAATTAAAGATAAAACCTCCTATGGCACACTACCAAAACAGGTAAGTAAAAATTGGATTTCCAAAGTGTATTTCAGTGAAACTCTCCTCAGAAATGTTGAGTAATTTCTGCTTAAAATTTTAGAAAAACATTTTTAAAAAGACCATGTGCTTTCTAGATTGCTTTTTGCACAACTACCTTCTAAAATAGTTATCTAGTATTTTTAAGTTGGTTTTTGTGAGATACTTTACAAACTTTACGTGATAGCACGTAACAGTAAGAAACACACAAACGTATAGTTGTACATGAAGTCTTACTTAGCGACTCGCGAAGAACAGCTGTCTAGCCAACACCTGTCTTACGCAAGTGTGCAAGGCTAGGGAAGACCTGTGATTATTTAGCAGTAAAACTATTTTTCATTTAAAATACCATATTGGGACATCAAATTATCCTGTGCTTTTGAGGAAGACAAATGTCTCATCTTTTTCTATATATTCTCCCAAATAAGCAGCCTCTCCTCAAGATATTGTTAATTTATGCTACATAGTTAATTATTATAGAAAAGAGTTTGCAAAACCTTTTATATATTATACATATCTTCTGTTGGTGGTACATATGTTCACAAGGATATAAAAGAAGAGGCACTTAAGCCAATAGCTGAAAAGGGGGAAAAGAGTAACCAGTAATAACCAAAATACGAAATCTGTGACATGTGAAGATGGATACTTTAATTTAATCAAGTCTTCATCCTTCAAGTACAGACATAATTGGGAAATAAGCTGAAACTATTCAAAATAAACTGAAGTGAATAAAATAGCTGATTATCCTACTAAAAGCTAAGTTACAAGTACTCAGAGAAATGAACGAAAATTTAACCAATTAAAATAAAAGTATGGAAGCAAAAAAGAGTTTTCTGACACAAGCATATGACAACATTATTAACAATGTAAGGACCAAACTCTTAGACCCAACATCCTTTTTAAAACTACTTTCCAAAGTTTTATTTTTGCTATTACTCTTGTGCTCCAAACACAGATCACTGCTCTAAAACTGGCAAGTGATTTTCATTTTCTTCCCTGTAACACCTTCCTTTTTCCTTCTTATCAAACATATCAAAGCCCTTCCTCACCACACATAATGTTGAGCTCAAGAGTTTCAACTATGATTTCCTTATGTGTACTTAAGATTCCTAGAGACCTCTGGATCACACAGTGCCTTGTACCCAGCTCCCCTAGTCACATCTGGAAAGCATGATCTGCCTGTCCCCTGCAAGTCATTCCTTCAAGTCAAAAACTGGCTCCTAATGTCTCTCTCCAGTGCCTTAAACAATACACAGCGCAAAGAAGAAACTGCATTTATTTATATTGTTATATGTAACATACATAATAATACATGTTATATATCATATATAATACAATTTAAAAGTGTTCATAAAAATCATAGTGATTTCTCATTGACATAGTAAAGATTTCAATTAACTAAGTTAAGTGCAGCAGAGAAACGCATACATTTCAGAACTTCAGTTTTCAAAGAGAGAACCTGACTATCTCAGATAAATGTCAAATGACAGAGTCAATGATATCATAGAAACGAATCAATTATCTCTCCATTTCAATATGGAGTACAAGGAATATGAACTTGATAGTGAAGTATATTTTATTCTGAGTGCTCCAGTATGAGCCAGTTTCTATACCAAGCTCTCTGCATACATAAATCAGTCCTCACAATACTGGAAGGCGGTTATCACTACCAACTGTACACTTAGCAGTCATATAAAAGTAGTCAGATCCTCTCTTCCAAAGACTTAAAACATATACTCTCGTCACACCAGAAATTCATGTTTATTTTTCTAATTCTTTTAAAACATTCAAACTGTTACTAAAAAAGTTATTCAGATTCAAGTTAACATTCAGAATAAGTCCAACCTCATTTCTGTAATTTCTACCCAAACTACATCCAAAAACATACCATTACTATATTACTTTTAAATAACCATTCCTTGTCTTTTCAGTTTTTCATTTTTTTTTTCTGATTGAGAACACTACTTTAACAAATCATATTTTAACTTTAACTGAAATGACTACCTTTATGATTAATACTTGACTGGCATATTTCAATGACTTCATGAAAGACAGAAAAAGAATGAATTATTTGAATCAAGAGTAAGTTTAACATAAAACTCTGAATATAAATTTTAGTAAGTGAATAAAATGCATACTTCTGATCAACAATTATCAATACTGCCCAAGGTGCTTCAAAATTGATTTCTTAAGTTTTGCGTATGGCATAACTATTACCAACTGCTATAAACTGTTCCTAAAGAATTAGTTCAGCTCTTAAAGTGACTTGCTTTGGGGTCACCTATGTCAGTCAAAGCTGGCCTACTAATAACTGTCTTTCACACAACCTTGGTTCAATGTTTCTACATGGCTATGAACAACTCAGTTTACAATGGCTTTTAATTATTATTTTCTGATTTTTGATATTTTTAATTATATCTTATTCTTGTTTCTTCAAGTTCATTAAAAAGTTGGATTTCAATGTCCCAGGGATCATTTAATGGCGGGGTGGGGGGAGGTCTATGAGAAACTATGGTATATATTAACTTTCTGCTGAAAATCAAATAAAAAGGAGGAATAAATGATGAGTTAATTTACTCTTAAAATAAATTTAAATCATCGATTATAAAGAGTCACTAAAATGGTTACTCAAAAAGTATAACTGACTATTTCATAGCCCATTTCATTTGCCAGTTTTGGAGGGAAGATGTAGTTAGGGTCAGGAAGATTCTGTTAAAACTGCTTCTTTCAGCAATTCAGACAATTCTCTCTCAAGATGGGCCAACAAGAGATGAGCTGCTTGATCATTCCTTTAATATCTAATAGATGCACCTCAGTGTCAGCAATAATTTTGGTCATTCCATTGGTCATTTCAAAGACAATCTTAGAGATATGAAGGTTGGTCACCTCAGACTAGGTATCCAGCTGAGTCGTAAGTCCTCTGGTACAGTAATTTTAACAGAGTAGATGATGCTAATAAACTCCTTTTAGGTAAGGCAAATCATAAACAAAACTTAACTCTCTCAACTGAGTCTAAGAAGATCTGCTAACTTTCCCTAAAAAGTAACCCCATTTTTTAATTTGTCCCTCTAAACACTAGTTCTTTTGATATATATTAAAAAAATATTACTTATAAAAAAGTATTTTTAAGATTAAGATCATTTTAAAAATTATTAAACTTTGAAAAAATCTGAGCCAAACCAAAATTAGTGTTTTCAAATTATCTCAAATACTATTCAGAATAATTTCTAAGAACAATCTAAAAAATATGATATAGCTCAATTCATAATACTATTTGGTCACAGCAGGCTCTTACTATAGCCTTGCAGAGTTAAATAAATGAAAACTTCAAAACAAAAAAACTAAAACTTATGAAATTGACCTTAACTAAAATGACCTCTCTAAAATTCTAAGTCAGTAACAAGTTTCTCTAACTGAAACTTAAAAACATCCAATTCTATCAGATCAGTGCGAAATTTAAAACTTCATCACATTCAAAGGTAATCTGGAACACTTCATAATTATAACTCAATAAAAGATATACTAATCTTAAAATCAACAACCTATCTGCAATAGTTTCCTGTATTAAAAAGAAATACACAGCTCTTCCTTTTAAAATCTATTTTCACTCAAAGGAACAAAGGTCTAAGAAAAGGTAACTCACTGCACTAATGAGGGTCTTCTGAAAACCCCTCCAAATAAGTGCCTGTTCAACAGCCAATCTGCAGGTGACCATCTTGAGAAACAGAACATCACTAACAACCCCATCTAACTCTGAAGCTGGACTTGTCACATTTCATCTGCAAATCCAGAAAAAGTATACTGAAGGGAAACTGAAAACCTATACTGCCCCTTTAACATAGATAATTATGAAATAACAGATATTGCAAATAACATTACAAATTTACATTACTAAGTGTAGTTGCCAGGCTGGGATCCTAAGAGCAGGAAAAAAAAAAATGTTAATAGTCATTTATCCATCTTACAAATCACTGACAGTATCATCATGGTGGTCAAGATACAAGACAACCCTCTCACAGCTATAATCATTCAAAATTAAAAATCAATTTTAAAACATCAGAAATCAGAACTTATCTTCATATAAACTCACTGGAAAAAGTCTTACTACAATGTTATCATATCACATCCCAAATAGTTTAGTTTAGATCTAATTTGATCATATGCGATACACAGAATGACCAGTATCCCTGACAACTAGACCTTGTCAGTATTTGGAACACATGCCCCACTCTTGGCAAATCCTACAAAACAATTCTGGCAACTCAAAACTGGTAAGTAGGTAAATTTGATGGCAGAATTATTACTGACTCACTGGAACATGAAATTTTATTTTTAACATTTAACTTATACAAATGCAAGCTAATTCCATACATCATTTACAAGATCTTAATGAACTCAAGCAAGTTCTTTAAGACCATCCAAATGATCAATTTGATACCCTAAGCATAACTTTAATCTTCATATCTTTTTATGAATGCATGATAAACTTAAGTAATCTTATTTAATGCAACATATTTATCTTTTATATATATGGACTTCTTTCAAGAAAACTTTTTTTCTTAATCATGGTCACAAAAACCATATTGAGTACTCCATCAAGATGTCATACATTTGACATCTTTATTCCTTCAAACAATTCTATGAGAACCGTCTTATGATTTTATAGTTCTAAATGTTAATGTGCTCTAAGTCAAAGACATAATCTCAATTATTTTCAGCAAATATATACTCCAGTCCCCTTCTCACTGTGGACAGTGACTTGATAACACAGCTCTCAATCTCAGCACTATGGACATTATGGGCAGGCAAACTACTGCATGGCTGCTCTGTACATTGTAGGATGGTCAGCAGCATCCTGCAGTCTACACACTACATGGCACTGGTACCCCCAACTCTGACTTTTGTCAACCAAAAATATCTCCAGATATTGTCAGGTATCCCAGATGGACACAACTGCTCAACAGCTGAGAACCAGCGCGCTAAAGGAATGCCAGCAGAAGGAAGGAGAACAGCAAGAACGGCGTCTCACAAGAGCTTAAGCAATTCGGCTTTCCTCTGGCACCCTAGTGACCCACCCTGAGAGGAGCATCCTCCAAGCAGCTGCTGCTCCTTTGGCCTGAGACCAGCAGGAACATAAATAAGGAAATCTACCTCGGCTCAGCCCACTCATAACCTCAGCAACCATACAAGTCACAGTACAGAACGCAAGAGCACAGAAATCAGTGACTGTTATTTTAAAACCACTGAGTTTTAGGTAGTTTTTATGGAGCATTATTGTAGCAACTGCTGACAAAAATAGCCAGTAAGAGGATAAGCCAGGATTCAAAACCAAGGCCTTTCTGGTTGAAAACCTAAAATATCTTGACCATGTCAAAGAGTTTTCTCAACTGAATTAATATTCCCCACTCTAGGATGTGTTCAGCACACAGTAAATATATGGTGAGAATCTGATTTATGAATTTGGTTAAGAAAAAAAAAAAAAAGTAACATTTTATAATAGGCTACTCATATTGCCTCATTCCACATCATCAAGCCACTGCTTCGCCCTCCTTTCTCAAACACTAAAGCTAAGACTTTTTTTTTCAAAAGTCCTTTCTCAAACGCTAAAGCTAAGACTTTTTTTTTCAAAAGTCCCAGAGTAATATAAAACTAATTACATAACCAAGTCTAAAACACTACATTCAACTTAACAATTACTTATGAGCTGCCATGTGCATATCCAGAAATTAAAAAAAAACTTTAGCTATGTTTGAAAGATTGAGGCTTTCAAGTAAATATGCACAACCAATATGTATTAGGCATCTACATTACTCCAGAAAATAAAAAGGTAATCCTGATTCTTACATTGGAGCTTACATTCTGTTAATATTTATATCACGTGAAAACATCGCCAAGTATTTCACATGTATTAACTCAGTAAATCATCCTAGCTCTATGAGAAACTTAACTGTCTCCATCTAAGAGATGAGGGCACTGGACCAGGATGACAGGTCAATTGCTCAACAACAAAACCAAGCAGCAGAGTCAGTCAGGTCTGAGTCTGGGGTCTGAGTCCATACTTTTGACCACTAGGTTACACTGCAATTCTGAAGCTTTAATAAGATGAATTTACTCAAAAAAGATCTCATAAAAATGAGAAAAGAAAAGCACATGTCATTATCTCTAAAATACATTAAATGAAGAAAGGCAAATGTAAAAACAATGTATGTTTGCTTCATTGTGGGAAATAGCTACTTCCTAATTCTGATTTAAAATATTTTCCCATATTGCCAAAATCTAACCATCCTTGTTTTAATTCTACATACTTCTGTATTAAGATAAAGTTTTTAATATATATCACAAAACAGTTACTATCCATTTAATGTTTATTAATAAACTCAAAGGAGAAAAAGGAACAATTTTGTTAAGCCTAAATTTTCTGAACAGAAATTCAACATCAAGGAATTAAAGAAATTATCTAGAAGACCAAAATACTTTTATTTCTCTCCTCCAATGAATTAAATTTCTCATTGAAAAAGCTTTATTAAAATAGACATTTTTGGCTGTCAAGAGTTACCCACAGCTCATATAGCCACAAGCCCATCTGACGTGTCCAATATTGGATGTCTAACTTCAAACTCAGTACCTCTAAATCAGAGCTGCTGTACCCTCACTTCCCAATCTGCCCTTTCCTCAGTCTTTCTAGTTCAGAAACTAGCGATTCCATTACTCCAACTTTTTGAACCCTTTGAAATATTCCTCACTCTCCCTCACACTCCATTTCCATTCCATCAGCGAATCCTACTGAGGCAAATTTGACAATCTACGCAAGATCCAAGCATCCGTAAGCCCACGTTCAAGTTCCTCCTCTGCCCTCTGACTAGTCTCCCTGCTGCTGCCTCCAGTACCCTTTCACCAGACAGTAGTCAGAACCGATCTATTAAAACCTAACTGAGTAACATCTGAGTGACTCCCCATTTCACTAATACTTTCCACAAGTAAATAATCCCTAAAGGGCCCACAGGCCTGGGTGATACAGACCCTCTGCCAGTCTTCTGTTCTCAAATTTTACCACACTTTCTGAGCGTGCTCTTGCATCAGTCACTGCACTCGCTCTTCGCTCTGCCTGGAATGCTCTTTCCTGAGATAATTTTCATGCTTTCTTCACCAGTCTCATGTCTCTTGTAATTCCCTTCATCTTGTAAGGGATTCCCACTTTGACCACCCTTAAAACGACACTTCCACCACCACAGAGAATCCCTTTTATCTGCATACCCCCACTTTTTTCCACAGCACTGACTGTACCGAGGGTGGATATTCATTTGCTTGTTGTCTGTCTCTGCCACTGCAATGCCTGTTCCATGAACAGTGCCTGGCAAAGAACCATATACTGTCCGCCCACCTGATAGAAACACATGAAAGCAATGCTTCTGAACTTTGGCATGCATCAGAACCATCTACAGGGCTTGGAAGGCAGACTGCTGAGTCTCACCCCTAGATTTTCTGATTCAATCAGTCTGGGGTGGGTCTTGAGAATTTTCAAGTTCCCAGAAGAGTTGATACTATAGTTCAGGGGCTACATTTTGAGAACCATTAATCTAGATAATTTTATGCCCTAAAAAACCTGCCAGTAACAGCATTTGACCATGGTAATGAATTTCAACCAGAAGAAGAATGCCAGAAATAAAGGAACTCCGTATAGACACACAAGATATAATACATCTTTTCTGATCTAGGACTGTACACAACAGATGTATTTTAAATAATGCAATATAAATACAGCTTTCTAAAAAAAAGTTTTCTTTTTTAAAGAGGTATGGGGACCGGGTAGATCAAGGTTTTATTTTCGAATAAGGTCTGTGATCTTACATTTTCTGTAAATGACTAGTGTTGAAACCTTATCCTTTAAAGAGCAAAGGAGGAGGATGGCATCCTTTAGGAGATACTGAAAGGCAGATGAGACTCCAGTTGGGATTGCTACCCAAATCACAATTTCTCATTTCTACAAGTCACCCCAAATGTCCAGGGTGGTCCACAGTGGTCATATGTACTTTATATTAGCTAACTTCACATCCCTAGTCATGGCAGAATGGTCCAAAACACATCTTCTCTCCTAAGAATCTGAAGTTTGAAGATAAAGTCTAAGAGGCGCAGATACCAAGTGATGTGAAAAGTGAGTTTCAGCAGAGAAAGTAAGGTTCTCTTCTCCCACCAGTCCTTTAATTCTCTGTACTAAATCCACTTATCTTCCAATAAACTCTTTGTCTAGGTCATTCAGCATTATTTGTACATTTGCAACAAAATATTCTTATAAAAATACAGTAACTATATTAACCTTAACAAAAATTGCACTGAAAACGAAACTAGTGAAATATCAAAGCTTTTCCCCATTAATTTCAACTTAAGGCATAGATTTCTCATTTCCAAAATAGTATACTGTCCATACATAATCTTAGCGCACACACCCCTTGTGATCTTAACAATATTAACCTCTTCTTATATGTGCTTTCCGAAAAATGCTCTGAAAACTAGCAAAAAGTCATCAGTTTTTCTCTATTGTGGGTTATGCGCCAATATTATGCACATGGGGAATGCAGCAGTAAATAACAAAACAGATTCTTGTTTTAGTGTTTTATAGAAAAACAAATTAAGTGCCATTTAAGAGCCTATCTGAAACAATGAGTTACCAGATGACCTACAGATAAGTGGTCAAGGGAGGCTCCCTGAAGTGCCATTTAAGCTAAAATCTTAAGAAGCAGCAGCCTGTCAATAGAGATCCGCGTAGTTAATATAAAGGTCTTTAGATGGCGACATACCTGACCTGTTTCAAGAACCTATGGAGCCACAAGGCTCCGAGGAATTGGGAAAGGCATTTAAGAGGTGGTCAGAGTGACAGGAAGGGACCATATCATGTGGGCTTTGCAACAAATGTCTAAGAGTCTGAATCTATTTATAAAGCAACTGATATAAATTAATGGTAACAAGAAGGGTTATCAGCAGCAAGACCCTTACAGATGCTTTACTGTTTGTAAAAATACAAGCAGTGATGTTATAAAAATGTTAGAGCTGTAAGGAACCTGAGCTATCACATAGTCCAACCTTTCATCTTCCTGAAAGGCTCAGGCTGTAGCTTCTCTGCAGAAGGGTCAAAGGGGAGCAGAGTGCGCCACTTGGTGCTCCCTGACATTCAGGGCAAAGCTCTCTCCATAATTTTTGCCTCAATTTTAAATCAAAACTTAGTCTTTACAATTTGCATTTCCAAAAGTTATGCAGCAGCATTCAAGGTAAAACAGAATTTTTTTTTAATTATCCAAGCCAAATTATTCACACCTCCAGCCCCACACAGAATTTTTTTAAGCGGCTGACAATGCTTTAAGTACCACCAGATATAGCTCTTCCCAAAGTATGTGAACCAGAAAACAACAAATATGAAACAACAAAATATACTTACATCTGGGTATTCTTTTACAGGCACATAAAGTTTCTCTTGTAACTGAACAATAGGTCCCACAGCATCAGGCAACTCTGCACTCCTTCTCTCTGTACTGCCATTTAATGTGTCATTGTACATGTCTTTCCGTACTCTGCTAATTTCTGTTAAAAGTAAAAATTTTAAATGTGTTAGACAAAAAAATATTCTCACTAGTCCAAGAAAAAAAAAAAAAGGAGGGCGGGGAGAACTTCAGCGATAAAGTATCTTAACTCAGAAATAAAGAACTGTTAACCTATTCTGTCATTCCTTGAGTTAAGCGTAACAGGTTATAGCCTTAATTAATGTTTCACATTTTAATCAAATCATGTATTTTACTAAAATTAACTTTAGCATCCAAGCTCCCATTCACTATGATAAAGACCTATTATTTTATCTAATTTCTCCAGGCCAACATGAGAGGCCAGTCATTTCAAATGGTAGCTTCAGTCAATTAATCTATCATAAGAAAACCCATCAGATAAAATGAATACCAAATTCTCTTTCATATTTCAGGACCATCTGTCTGAACAAGATTTAAACTAGATCATTTTGCTAGATATCTTCAGTATTTTCTGAATATCCAGAGATGTTCAAAAGATACATAGACAGTAAGTTAAGGGGAAGTCTGAGTTTGATACATAAATCTAGCGTTTAACGAAAGAGATGCCTTAGAGCAGTTACAGAGAAAAGGAAAGACTGAAGGAATCCGAAGATAAGCAACACTGAAGAGTTAAGGAAAAGAAGATCCCAAGAAAGAGCAAGTGGAGTTACAAGATAGGAGAACTAGGAAAGAGGTGTCAAGAGAAAAAACGACAAGAAACAAGAACAAGGTGATCAAAGGAGTCTAATTAGAGCAAGGCAAAGAGCCTAAGAGGGTACATTCGACGTGACCACTAAGCCACCAGTGAGCAAACTACATTGGGTTAATGAAATGAAAGTAACAAAACAGAGGTAGTCAGAGATCTTAAAAAAAAAAAAAAACTGTAATGAAAGTTTCCACTTATAAATATACATCTTGAAAAAAAATGCAAAATCAATTTTATTGAATCAGATCCTGTACAAAGAAGCTGATTAAGTCTTTCAAAAGTTCTTTTATTAAGCTTCTAAAAATGTGCCCACTGGAGTCTACTATCAATAAAGGTTGTCATTAATTAATTTAAGTATTAACTGGATACCTTTTTAACTATCTCTCTGTTATAAATTATGTTCTCCTTGGGGAAAAGGCTTGTACCCATTAGTATTTAAAACTAAGATGACTTTTATTTGTAGAATGTATTTTGTATGACTTCCAAACATGGAATTTTAATCTATTGCTGTTTAAAGAACTATTAAATATAAATGCACATTAATTTTCTAAACTAGTATTTAAATCACTTTCAATAAATAAATTCCAACACTGCAAAAAGACACGATCAAAGGATTTTCTACTCAGTTATAAAATCTTATTCAGTGAAAATACCACACTAACACATTTTCTGCTTCAGTGATGGCAGTATTTGTTTTGTAACAAATTCTATGAAATAACAATTTTCTCTTCAAAGCTTACTAAATTTTTATATCTGAAGAATAAATGATTTTTTTAAATCAAAAAGTACCTTACCTTGGATTTAACTACAGTATAAGTGGAAGACTTTTTCTTAAAAGTTCTTTTCTATGTCAAGTTTTATAATGAAATGTCCAGTATTCACAGTTTACCTTAAAATTAGCATAACAATTCTCAAATCAAGCTTTCAATGTTCAAGTAATAATTTAAATTAAATGTTTACATAATTTATTAAATTAAGAGTGAGCAGTTAACCTAAGAGGCACCAGAAAAATTTAATCTAATTAAATTATACATATAGCCTTTAATCAAGGTCTCTATATAAAAGCACTTTCAATATTAATTTATTGCATTTAAATTTCCTCTTCATAAACTTGATAATAAATTAGCATGACAGGTATAAAAACTGACCACAACATAAAAGGAAATTACAGATAAAACTTGCTTCTAAATACAGATGCAAACATCCTAGATGAATAGATTCCCAGCACATTAGAAAAGTAATACATCAAGACAAAGTGGAATTTATAACCATGAATACACATATTTCATTATTTTAAAATCTGTAAGAAACAAGGCAATACAACAGATTGAAGGGGAAAAAATATTTTCCAGATAAGTTTATCAGACTTAGAAAACCCAAGAGAATCCATTATAAGAAAATTTAAATAAGATGATTTTATTAAAAACAAATATAAATATACAAACCAACAATCTTCGTATATATCTCATTAGATGATACAGTAAAAGGAAATATATTTTAAAATACTACCTAGGTGGTATCTTTATAAATATCTGTATAATTCTTGATTAATAACTGAAAGTTCGATGAGAGTCCATCGCCCGCCTATATTCTTAGCTCTTAGAACAATGCCTAGAACACAGTGAGTCCTCAAATAATACTCAGTGGATTTGGGTAGAGAGTTGGGAAAATGAAGGAAGGAATGACCTGGGTTCTGAGGCATTAAAGTAACAAGTCATGGTCCCAGCTCTCAGGACTTTGGTCTCATACTGGGAGATATATAAAGAAATACTCAAAGGACAGTGAAAGGGATAGAATGGAGAGTGGAAACACAAAAGCAGAGGCTGTCAACCCTGCTGCAGTGTTTTAAGGTCAAGAAAAGTCAAGAGGAAAGACACTTAGACCTTTGTTTTCTAATGACAGGGAGTGTGTGAAGCAAGAGAACAAAAAAGTTAGAAATTCTATTTAAGACAGTCTTTCCACCACATTTCCTCCAGGCTTTAAGATGCATTACTCAATTTAATAACAGGACACAAATTATTACACAAACTCGTACTGATGGGAATGAAAAGATGACTAAGACATACTTCAAGTTCTCGAGAAATGTATTATTAGCCTTATTCACTGTTGAATCTAACCAGTCTGAGTGCTACTTTGATCAGCAGCACCTTTCTAGCCAGGAAATCATTAACACTTCTTGGTTATTTACAACACTCAACTCAGAACAAGTTCTGATTCCAGTTTTAACAGTAAATGAGATTTTGAGACAAGTCTCTAACTTACCTATATCTAATATTATTAGAGGCTTGCTTTGACTCAATTGAATCCATCAATTTCCAATCTTACTATACAAGAATCCCATTTATTACTTTTCTCCACAGCCCATGTTTTGAAAAGTTCTGTCTCCAAAACTTTTCATTCCATATTTCTTGGTAATTCGAGCTTTGTGTTATCCTATCATGCTGACAAAACATAACCTACGTATGGGTATGGGTACTACTCAAGTGTTCCTGCACAAGCAGTGGGTTCATAGGTGCCTATTTAGGAAACAGGAATGTTTCACAACTAATACGTTAGGTATATTCCTTTGTTTTATCCGACCTTACATGATCATGCTCAAATGTCCCCTTATCTCTACACTACTTTCGTTGATCTGCAGCAGTGGTTCAGAGAAGTGGAAGTTCAGAACCATTTGTTTAATCACCTACTATAAAAATTCCCACTACAATAACCCCAAAATATCTCAGTATCAAGATAATTTGTTTTAATCTCTGAAATTCTTAAATGTTACTTTCACACATTTTACTAAACGAAATTTTACTTTCCTAAAATTCCTTCCACTGGTCCCCCACTCAGCATTCCAAGTCACAAAATAGGTCAAATGTTTTTCACATGACAGCCCTACAAACACTTAAAAAGTTCTATAATATCTAAGTGTCCTCTTTTCCGAGCTAGCATGATTGTATGCCCTTGTTTAGACACACTCCATTTATCTATGTCCCTTTTAAAATGCGAAACTCTCTTTCATCACACACATCATCATGCCCTGACAATGCACATGCAGACTTAGGCTGCCTACTCCAGTTCCACTCACTCACTCCATTTCCACAGTATTTTTAAGAATATCTTTATTTCTTTGACCAGTATACTAACTGCAATGCTGACAAGCCTCATCTTCCACATTCCACAACTGTTTCTTTAGACGTAAGTGAATTATTTTCCTGGCTGTTTTATACTGCATATACCCCTTCAGACTAAACTTCTATCAGTTGGCATGCTTTAGGGACAATTATTCTGAATCAACAAATGCAGTTTCACAGTGCACACATTTCTCTAGACTAGATACTTAAATATAGGCACATCTTATCAATTAGCTGACAAAATCTCAAGTTTCACTAGGACCTGAGCTTCCCTATGGATTCAATAGCTTAAACAGGAAATTGTTTTAGAATCTACAGGTTGTGCCATCAAATTCAGAACATAAATTTTCCAACTCTGGAGAGAATTCATCTTTTCCAGCATTCGAGTCTCTCATTTTCCATGTTTTCTTGAATACTCAGTGATGACATTTTATCAAATTACAATATCCTGAAAGCATTTTTGTTTAAGCCTAAAAACTTGTTTCATTATACTATTATCTTCTCATATTTCCCGCTTTAATTATCTTTGTTTTTTTCTTTTCCAAACTAAAGCTCTATTATCATTTAATGAATTCTATTCCTAAGAGGGAATGTAGTCACCAGACAGTGCTGTTTTGTGTGACCTGTTACTATTATGTCGTCAGTCTTAAGCCTTTCCCCTTCTACTTAATTCATCTAATTATGGATTTAACTAAAAACTTTTAAAAACATCCTTACATTTGATAAGCCACAGTTCATTTTTCCTATAGTTTTTCTATTACCACCACTTTATACTGTAACTTCCCACTCATCCCTGTCTCTTTAAAATTTTGCATGTCCTTTGAAAATCTGAATTATTGGATTAATTGATCAATCTCTCTATGGAACAGTAGAGTATCAGAATTAAACACAAAACAAAATATCAGAGAAAAGAACTAGGCAGAAGAAACCAAATTGTGAAATTAAGTAATCATTTCCCAAGATGGAGAGACAGATGAATAGACACATAAAGACAGTATCTTCTTATAAATTCAACACCTCAGTGCTAGAAGATGGGTAGAGGATAAAATGGAGTACTATTTTACTTTCTGGTTTAGACTATCTACAACAAATTTAAATAGAAAATAAAAAGAAAGTATTAAAAATTTAACTAGTTCAGTAACAAAAAATTAATGATATAAATATAAAAACAAAATGCCTGAAAATAATTATTTTCAAGTTTTTTAACAAATCAAAAGATGACTTTGTAATACTATGAAAAAATTTTCATGCAAAAGCAGGTCTTGTGATCAGTGTTGTGCAGCCAATTTTATCTGTTCAACTGGTTATTATAAACAAATATATGTGTGTGCATATGTATCTATGCATCTATTGCTTTTTCTCTGTGTCTTAATATTTAGTCCAGAGAAACCACTCAGCACACACAGAGGCAAAACACAGAAAGCCATGAAGAGGCTACAGTGCCACTTGGACATTATTGCTACATTTTTTTAATTTAACATTTTTCCATTAATTTACCTACTAAATAAAAGCCATTTATAAAAATATGTATATTCTGATGTACACAGTATACATTTTATAAGCAAAATTCAAATGAAGTCTAAAGGTGCTCTACGACAGCTTCACCATCTACAGTCCATATCTTGCTGGATATCAACCTGGCTCACTAACACTAAATGGACAGATTTCAGTTAAGTCCTAATTAACAAATTACTGGACTATTTACAACTAAACCTTCAAGCAACAATGCTTAAAGTCTATAACTAAAGAACAAATGCCATTCCATGGAGAGGTGGCTGTTAGGTTCCCTTATGTGCCATTTACGGTCAACAAAGAGCTTTTCTGTAACATGAAATCTCTCAGGGTTTATAAATACAGGGAAAGTTTTAAAGCTATTTTGAGCAGAGCAAAACCCATGGAATAACTTTACTGTGCTCGTTTTAAAAAGCCACATTCACCAAGTACAGAAAGCAAATGAAATAAAAAATAGGCTAGAGAATAAGTTTTATTTAGAGGAATATATGCTGCTTATTTGAACAAGAAAATTAAATCGCAATTAATTTAAGGCAACTACTTTGAAACCGGTCATAAAACATATCAAGCTATCATTCATTCTCAAGACAGGACGTGATCTTTGGAGATTATGTTTTGTTTTTCAGAACCACAAGCACAAAAAGAAAAAGAAAAAATTAAATTTAATTCTCTACTCTCCTTTAAATTGTCCAAGCAATTGTCCAGAATTTGTGTATATTTTACATCAAAAAGATTAAAAAGCAAAGATCTTATAGAAAGGTCCATTCTACTTCCACAATTATTCTCAGCCAGAAGTTTTGCATCATGAAATATTTAGTAGTAGCTATAACTTTCCTGAAAAGACTCTTTCAAAGGTTACAGAAAAGAATATTATGATTCTACTTATAATACGTACACTGTTAGACACATAGGTGTTAAAAAAAAAAGATACTAACAATAGTAATCTCTGATGGATTTACAGGGACTACTTAGCTTTCACATGAATAATTTTACAATAAACACTTAGAAAAAAATACTAAGAATAAAGATACTCTCACTTAGAAAATAAATTTAGGTCAAAATGCTGCATGTGACAGTGGATTCCTACATAAAACTACAGTGAGGATCAAGTCATTGACTCCCAACTCTAAAAATAAAACCACATAGACCTTTATGATGTGTTTTAACACACAGGCAATTCTACCGTGCTAAAATTACTATTTATATGAAGTAGCAATGATCCTCACCAGAATGCAAAATACAATATAACCAAGGGGGAAAAAAAGGAAGAAATTAATGCCCAGAGATCAAAGAATTAGTCCAAAGTCACAGTACGGTCAGTTTTATTTAGTTTCATAAAGGACTTCCTAAAGTAAAAAGCTAAGTTTACTTTTAAGAGACAGAAATAATAAAATGGAAAATAAGAATATGGAACAAACCAACTTTTGGTTTATTGCTAATTGTACTGTAACAAGTGTAGTTGAATATGTTCATTGTTGTGTGTGTGTGTGTGTGTGTGAGAGAGAGAGAGAGAGAGAGAGAGAGAGAGAGAGAGAGAGAGAGAGAGAGAGAGAATTTATTTTCTACCCACTTTTCTCACTCATGCTAACAGAGGAAATCTAGGCCAAGATTCCTAGGAAAGTGACTATGAGTGAATGCTGCTGCTGATATACAAAGAAGGCAAAACAGGTTCTTAGAACAGGAGTGTTAGCATTTTTTTTTAAGTGAATAAAATCGGACTATTTGGAATAGATATCCTTATATTGGATGTTTTTTGGAGGTTAACTGCTTTTATACCTGGTTATTTTACATGTTAAATATCGAGTATGATTTAATAAAAAAAAAAAAAAAAAAAAAGGCTGCTCTCTGGTCATTCAGCAAATGGTAGAGGGGACACTAGTCCTCTCTACATAATATCCACTGTATTTAAATTTAAATCTGGGCATGCCCTGGTGGATTAGCTGTTAAATCAACAGCCTCCAAAGGAGTTCAAGATCACATACCCCTGGGATTCAGTCCTGGGTCCAGGGGGAAGCAATCAGTGTGAACAACTAATTAAAAATCAAATAAAATTCTCCTTCCTTCTTCCTCTCTCTTTCTGTCTGCCTTACTCACCTTCATTCCTGCCTGCAACTTCCTTTTTTTTTAAAAAAAAAAGAAGTTACTAGTGCATGTGGAAACAGCAGAATATTTTTTTAAATGTACATCTGAAGGTTAAGAAACGTTTATGAATATCTGAGGGTGCAACAATACTAGCAGATACCATCAGAATCTAGGTAAAATTAATACTTGATAATGTAACAATTTTATTCCCTATTCTTTTCCCAGACCTTTTAATATTTCTATAAGAATAAGAATAAACTCACGGCAATGGAAACAGGTACTCAGGATATGGTGGAAGAGAGGTTTTCACCATATACTCTTGAAGTTTTCATTATCTCAGTGTATGGATTTTTAAAAATACTTTTTCTTAGAAATGTTCACTTACAATATAATAGCAATGGATGATAATTCATGATACCATTAAGATATACAAAACTGAGTAAATACATATAAAGGGGAAGGGATAGACCTTCCTAACAGAAATCAAGTACTGAATATAAAAGGAAAGATACAGAAAATCACATTAGGAAACCACCATAGTAATAATTATTGCAGTTAAAACCAGTCAATAGTAGCTAAAATTAATAATAATATAAGACACTGTATTTTGTACAGTTCAGTGTGTCTCCCCCACAAGGCATCTATCAATCACAAAGGAAAAAAAAGAGAAATTGTACAGTAGAGAAACCTGACAGACGTTGTATTCCGGTGATCAAACTTATCACCGATAAGACATAAACACCTGGAATGTGGCAATCTCATCATGAGAAAACATCAGACAAACCCAAATTGAAGATTATATAAGACAACTGACCATACATTGTTAAGAAAGGTGTCATTAAAGAATGTGACATTGTCACAGTTGATAAGAAAACTAAAGAGGCATCACCCAAACCCTAAATGCAAGTGGAATCCTGAATTGGATTCGGCACCAGAAAAAGGACATGAGTAGCAAAAATAATGAACTCTGAATAGATATGCAATTTAGTCAATGATATTGTATCAAGGTTAATTTCCTGACTCTCATAATTATACTATGGTAATTATGTAAGTTAGTGACAAAAACTAATATTATTTTTCCTATTTTTATAAGTCTAAATTTATTTCAAAGTAAAAGATTCTAAGTTTTGTTTTGACCCTCAGTTATTCTAATGGGGGGATTGAAAAATATATGTATTTGTAGCTTTTTCAGAAACATTCTTAATAATACTAAGAATAACATATTATTCTTAATAATAATGGGTCTTTGTATTTTCATTCAAAAAGTGTGTGTACACGTACCACGAACTAGGCACTAGTCAAGACCGTAGGAATATATTATAGTCATGTGCATAAACAGTCCCTGAACTATCAGAAACTAAATGAGCAAATAAGAAAGTTTAACACAATATCCAAGTTTTTGAGTCTTAGGTATGACCACTTAAAGAGAGTGCCTTCAATACTTCCTGTTGCAAAGTAAAAATAATTTTAACTTTTGCTAATCACACTGGATTCTTCACTACCTTTCTATAACATTAGGAAGGTATACAGATGTCAAAAATATTCTGTTGGATTCAGTGATCATATAGTCTAGATGGTTAGCAGACAGGCATTTTTACAAGTAATTATTTAGAGAAAAGCGAGTCCTCAGGCAACCAAAATTCAGATTCGAACTGAGTTCGTGTCACAAGCCATCTTGAGAATGTACTTCCAAGAGTGGATCTGTGGAGGAAACTCAGGGAAACAAACTGCTCAGACATGGCACAAGGAGGCATCCCTATAGAAAGACATGGTTTAAAATGAATTCCCCTATGTTAAAAAAAAAATTCTCCAGTTAATTTTTACTGTCTCTAATTCCTTCTTTCCAACTGCTCAAATATCACAGGGTGAGGTTACTGGGAATTAAAGGGCTATGTGGTGGTGGTAAATGGTAGGCACAATTAGTAACGGGAAAGGGTGTCTCAAGCTCAAAATTTGAGAGTCAAAAAACAAAACAGACAAGACAAACCCCAATAAAAATCACGGAATGAAAGACTGGCTACCCACAGATGGGAAAGGAGACAGAGGAAGAAACAAAGTTATAGCAATAGGTCAGATTTCAATATCCTAAAACATAAAATAAAACTATTGTTTAAAATAAAAATAATTTAAAAGCAGTGAGGTTTAACTTCTTTCCAAGTTGATGTGTCTACCTTCAAAGTCTGGCTTGGAGGTTGGTACTTTATTATTATAGTCTGTTTAGATGGGTTTCCTTACAGATAAGTTTTCATTTTTGTTTTACAGTTTAAAAAACTGAAATCTGAGGATTAAGTAAAAAAGTTAGGATTCAAGTCTAGGCCTAACTCCAAAGGCTGTATTCTCTTTCTCCTATCACTCTGTATCTTCCATATTATTGCACAATCTCCCAAAATTAAATTTGGTGTCTACTAGAGTTAAGCGATCTTAACAGAGGGAAAAGCAGTGATGGCAAAGTGTAAATAAGAGTAGAGAAGAAGGAAAAAATAGTGAAATGGGGAAAAAGTAGAAATAAAGATTAAAAAGAGGGGAAAAGTAGAAACAAGGAGAAAGAGAGAGAGGGGGAAAGTGATATACTGTAGTAATAATGAAGGCAGGAAAGAACAGTATAGTCTAAATTAGGACTAGAAAGTCAGATCTTCATTTAGCTGCATCTCCTTCAAGAAGTCACTTAAGCTTTCTACAGTATATGCTTACTCATCTACAAGGACACTAAGGTCCTCTAGATCTCAACTTCTGAGTATGACAGAAAAATTCTTTCACTTGAGTAACAAATATTCATAGAGCATCTAGCACAGAAGAGGTGCTCAAGAAGCTTGTTACTGAATCTGTCCTATCTTTCTCTGGTATCAGACTCTGTACAGGGTGCTGGGTCCTGGAGACACACTGGTGAGCAAGATGGTCCTTTGTCATCACAACTGTAATACTAAGAATTGGTTTCTACATATATACATCAGAAAGTCAGAAGTAACAGATGAGGATGAGTGTTCTGGGATATAAATATCTGGACCTGAACTCTAGACAAAGCAATTTTTAAAGAGAGTAATGCCTACAGTTTCATTTGTTTATGTAGTAGGAAAGAACAAACCTGGGAAAACAGGATTCTAGAGATGTGTAAATCCTGGCTTTAATTATTATTAAGGAAAGGAGATTAAAAACGAGAAAAGCAGAGATGTATATTTGTCACCCTGGGTGACATATAATTATGTTGATGGATATGATACATTAAAAAAAGAAAGCTTTAATTATATCCTCTGTCCCTCTCAAACCTTAGTATTCTGACTCTTAATCCCATCTCTGTTAGGGACTGATAGTTTCAGTAACGTTTATGATTAACTAAGCAAGTAGTTTCATTTTTTTTGCTCAACACTCTTCCTTTACTTGAAAATGTCTCAAAGACAGAGGTCACTGTACAACTGTGTACATGAGAGTAGCCATGCACAAGTTTAAAGACACCAAGTAATTATTCAAAGTAGGTATTTGCTCCTTGAAACCATTTTTTTTCCCACAGGAAAATACATAAATGAATAAAATTTCTAAGAGCAAAATCAGTCTTCACCAAGGCCTACTTTGGTTGGGGCAAAAAGAAAATTACTGACAAAAATGAAAATCTAAAAAGCAAACATTTCAAACAGCACTCAACCAACACCATCACTCTGGAAAGAAAAACGTGAAATCTAGTCACCAGAGCTGATTCTCTCCCTATTAGAGCTTTAAAACCAAACACACTTAGGGAGACTGGGTGTAGCAAGATCTTCCATCTCTAGTCAGACAATTTAATAGACAACATAAAGGCAGGATGTACATTAGAATCCCCACAGAATTGTGTTTTTTTCAAGTTGGGAAAAGGCCACAAAATCTCTCAAAACCAGGCCAGTTCACAGGTGCGTAGAACAGCAGCAGTAATCTTCAGTAAAAGGTACACCAGAATATCAAGATGAACCAAAAAAAGTTGTTATATACTAGTTTACAGGTCATCAGTATTAAATGGGACAAGTTCTGAAAGAAACTTTAACATACTTCCTGCATTGTGAATATACTGAGTTATCTTTTCTCTTGCATTTAAAAAAAAAAAAAGTGGCTATTTCAAGCAAGCTATTTACACAGTCAACAGACTCCCACCTTCCTGAGAACTGCAGTGATGGTAGCAGAGGATGATTTAATATACTGTGCATATAAAGAAGGACAACTCAAGATAAGAGAAACATCTCTTGGCTCTTCAGGTTTTTGCCCAGAACTAAATTATCATTAGTTCACAAGTTTGTAAAATTTTACTTTTTAAAAAATGTGCAAAACAGCTGACCACATGACTATAAATACTAATCTGTGATGAACAATAAAAGATACAAGCCTGCTCAAAGTGCAATCTTTGGGGGAAAACTTCATAATGCCTCAGTCTCCCTCCATTTCTTCATTTATAAAATGGAGTTATTCTCAACTCACACAACTGCTGTAAATATTCAATGAGATTTACATATATGTATATATTATATGTACATTTATGTGTGTATATATAAGCTGCCAGATACATATGTAGATCATCATCATCAAGGATGAATGTGATCTAAAATTACATCTTCTGGAAATACTTGACAGGTCTGAAAGATAGTATCTGATCTGTTGAATATCTGTTATCTAAAAGTTACCTATTGGCCTTCTGTCAGAATCTATACATAAGGCATAAAAGATACTTTAAAAAAATTATACACACGTTACTTATATAGCTAGAAATAATTATACTATTACATATGCTTATGTCTATATTTAATATATTTGTACATAAGATATACTACATAATACAGCAATTAATATATATGTATAATACTCATATGTATTATACATATATAATTCACATAATTTTAAAAAATGATCTTTGCAAATGACTTCTCACATGTAAATTCACCATAAATGGCAAAGTGGGGACAGAAAGTAACAAAAGCAGCTTAATTTTTCCAATTCATTTTTTACTAAGTTATTCCTCAAATATTCAAGCACATAATCCCGAAAACTTTGTGAACTAATGCAAATGCAAACCCACTACATGGGCTTACTAAAAAATGACTCACGTACTTGCAGCAAAAATTCTAGTACTTTTCCTATAATTTTTTCAGCGTTCACAATTATTTTAACTTCAAATAAATGAATCTAAATTTTAAAAGGAAAAATGGGGAGGAAATTTTGCTTGTAACATATCATAACTACTACTCTCAACAAAAACAAACAAAACAATAGAAAAGGGTTCCACATTATGCTGCCACCTTGAAACTGCATTATTACTATCAACACTCCCCTTACTCCATTCCACTCAGACAATCCTGTCGCCCTGAACTCATACAATGTGATATTCAAACATATGATTCTGAATGCCTTTCAAGATAACTCAGTATCTTTGATACTTGAGGTATTTCAGGTTCCGGCATAAACAATCTTGAACTAAACTACGGCCATCACCATTATCACAGTAATAGATGTTGATGTAAAATTAAGCATATTACTAAAATGCCTTTAAAAAGTAAACTACCACCCATTATCAACAGTTTATAAGCAATTAATTATACTCAGCCTATTACAGAAAAATAGCAAAATTTTAACGAAGTACTATATATAAATTTTGCACATATACACACATAAATGTATATAATACAATGTAATACTTATTAAGATTATACACATATAGGTAGAAATTATTATACTATTACATGTTTATGTCTAGATTTAATATATTTACATAGAAGATATACTATTTATTACAGTAATACATATGTACTATATATATAATTCACATATATAATTACATATATTTTATCCAGCTTTAGCTTATATGCTAAAATGCAAAACTTTTTTTTCTGAAAGTAAAAATAAAACTTTCCACATATTGCTTTATTGGACCAGTAGCATTTTTGGTGCAAAAATAGTTATACTTTATTTCCATCACAAAGTTTAAGCACAAGGAATATTTATCTTTAGGTTCTCTCTCTGATTTCTAAATTTGTCAGAGCTTACTCAAGTCAAATAAACCAAATGACAAAGTATCAACATCACTGAGAAGAGAATAAAGGAGTCGATTTATTTTAAACTTTAACTTACATGTCAAGCTTAATTTTCATATGTACAGATTACAATTAAAGCAACCTAAGTGATGCTAATTTTAATAACAAAGGTACAATTATTATTACTTAATTTCAGTAAGAAAAAGCAATACTCCTATTTCTATTTGGTTCTCAGACCTCAGTCTCAGGTGCACAACCTCAACAGACTCAAACACAGGAATTTACTAAGACTTTTTCTTTCTTTTCTTGCTTTTTTAACCCCTCATATTAAAACCCCACATTTACTTCAAAATTAAACAGCTCTATAACACTATCCTTAAAGAGAATATAGATTTACCCCTGTTACAATGAACTGTGCTGCCCAGAAAATATAATTATCAGATCAGGATTACGTATTCAAGCAAAATCTAAAAACCACCTAAAAGCAATCTTTATTTCCCTTTAGAAGATAACAGTTTCAGTAAGTACACTGAGGTATATTATTTTGCTAATTAACATTTTTACATTTTAAACATTCACCTTCCTCAGGTCTCACTTACCAATGGTTACAAATAATATTATAAACTAGATTCAGTTATCTGTTAACACAAAACTTCAGTACAAAGCTAAAATTACCATGATTCAGGGTTAAACACTCTAAATACTCTATGTTGGGTAAAGGGTTAGTTTAATTCAAAGAAATGATAACCAGTTTCTAAGAGTAAAAAGTGATACTGTCCAGATTTTCCATAACAGAATTCTACCATTGTAAGATTGATTTTTATATGACATTCTATCAAATGAATGTTACTTATATACCCAGATTATTCTTAAGATTGCAGTTCATCATATCAATGGCAGAAACAAATAATACTGCATAAGGCCATGAATGTAGGAAATGGATTTCAATTCATTAGGCATATCGTGCCGAAATATAAAAAGGCAGCACAATTTCAGATATTTAATACAAAAATATATGTACATATATGCAAATTAAAAAGTTGATGTACAAGTTCAAGCAACCTTAAACCAGATATCTCTACCTCTTAAACACAACACTCAAGTGTCATTCATCTGAACTAAGCAGGCCAAGCAAAATATCCTGTGATTCCCATGTTCTTCTCAGTGTCGAAATGGGTGGATAAATTTAAAGCCTGTTCTCTCAAGAGTTGCTTTATAGGCAATTTTCTCCCAGTATCAAGGTCTGCAATTTCCATTTGGCTGCCAGTTTGCGATTAAATTCATCACCTTTATTACAAAAATGTGCCTTACTCCATGGGCTGCTGCACAAGAACTATAAGGAAAACATTTTTCATTGCTAACGGCAAAATCATTCTAAGGCAACCAACAAATCCACTCAGACATTAGTTTCCTCAACCTGATGTAGTAGCCTATCACTCACAGGAAAAACCTGTAACGACAGTGCAAGCCACAGAAACAAATTTCCATAAAAATACCAGGTGTTAAATATTTTTAGATACAGTGCATCCAATCTTCATGTTTATACTCAGTGCTACTGTGAATGAATTAGCCACAACAGAAAAAGTCAACTAAGAATATTTCCAAATATCAATAAAAAGAAAAAAGACAAAATCTTAGCTTGTTGTGTAGTTTAACCGCCACCACCATGGCCAACAGTTAATGGTCACAGGCAATTATTAAAAGATATAGATGCTTACATTTATGTAACACTTCTACCGGACTTTACCTTCCTAGTAATTCACAACACAAGCTCTGGAGAGGGGAACAAGTCAGGAAAGAAATAATATTCCCAAATAATGGCATCACGACTGGTCATCATGACTTATTTAGGAAACTATTATTATTCACTCATCAAATTTAATTTTTAAATTATTACCTATAAAATTAACCCTTTTATAAACATGGCCTATAAGTACTCAAAAATTCTGAAATCTTTATGATACTATTCATTTTAGAATTTACAAGGGTAAAAAACAGTAAAATCTCACATTAAGTGAAGCTTGTAATTAGGAGAAGTATCAGATTATAAAGTATGTGTGATCCTAGAGAAAACATTCATCTCTCTGCAGGAAACCAGTGGCCCCTTATACCATGGCCTGTGCATGCTCCGTCAAAACAACGTCCTGCAGTTTCCTATTTTTCTCTCTCTCCACACTACCCCACAACTCCTTAAGGGCTATAATGTACCTTAAATTTATCTTTGTATTCTGAGCATGCAGAAAAGTGCTAGATTTAGAAAAAAAATGTTGAAAATTAAAGTACAGCAGGAATCAACCTCAGTTTTGCTAAAACTACATATCAACTCATTGACAGTATTACTCAAAACCAGTATTTTTAATGAACTGAACAGAAAAATATTAGGTTATATCACAGGTAATATAGAAAAATGTATGAAATTTCACTTGTGCAGTTTAGTTACATAAATATATGTATATACACAAAACAAAGTCTTTCTCTTTTTAGATAGCACTTAATAATCCATAAATTAAAAAAAAATACTTAAGTATTCAAATTTGGACAACTTAAGACATCAATAGTTACATTATAAAAAAAAAAAAAAACAATGTCACTGTGGTATATCCAATGATATCCAGGTAATATATTCATTTCAATAAGAAAATCAAAGGTGTTAATCTTTAAGTAAAAATGAAATGTAAAAAAGTAAGGCTCTCATGCTCCTTACACCACCATGCAAAACAAATTTTCCTATAACCTAAAAACAAACCTAGGATTTTCTAACTCAGATCTTACTTTCATCTCTCCTAGTTACTGTCAATTCTTACAGGATCCAAACATCCCTCTATTCTTCTGCTGTTTTCTTATTTGAGCAAAATTTATGAAACATAAAATGTTTCTGAAGATAACGCTTCTAAATTAATCATCCTTCAAAATTTATATAAGCCTGCACTAACGTGTAAAAATCACCTGTGCAGAACATCAACATCAACATCAACATGTCTATGTAGTAGTCGAGCAACGACAGAGAATCTGAACTGAAGATTCCAAAGACTCCGGGAGGCTCACTTTCCTTTATCTTTGTCTTAGACTTTATCACATGATAGTCTAAGGGAAATGACAGACATCTGTAAGGCAGTGTATGAGGGGGGGGATCTTACTCTAATTTATGATTTTAGAATATTTATATTGTATAAAGTATGGACAAAGCTAATAAGCAAATATACACTAAACTGTTCCTAGAATTATTTTCAACCTGCTGGGAAAAAATAGTGTAAACTATCATGAGCACCTTTTGCCGCTGGCATAATTATCAATTGACAACCGTATCTCTCTGTGCATTAAATGTTTCATTTTATTCTATTTGCAGGAAAAGTTAAGAAACCCTGGGAGGTATTTCAAGCAATGAAATAAAATTTAAATAATTAAGACCAGTCAGATCAGACAGTAGTCGCATTACACAAATTATCAAATTTATTATGATAGAATTCTCCACAGAGGGGCAGACCCAAAGGTACTCTCTGACAGGATAATAATACAGCTCACAGACATATTTCTTTCACAAGAGCCAAATGACCATCCCTAAAAGCAGTAGTTTCTAATGTGTAAAATTTTTTGATATACTTTTGTAAATGAACTTAATTCACACATATGATGGAACTGTGATGGAACTCTACGATCCATTCTGGCTTTAAAAACTCAGAACTTAAGGATTTTTCTTTGAACAAGAACTGAATTTTTTTGTTTCAAATACTTTGGGCCTTCCGATGTTATTCTATCATCTACCCTTGTACTGAAAACTACAAGTACCATCAAATCTTCATTACATGATATGACTAAGTAAATGCACTAATAGAGAAAACCTGTATATATTCATAAAGAAAAACCTATGTTCACAAAAAAAAACACAACTCAGCTGATTACTAACTTACCTCACAAAACTGTATCACTGCATCTCAATGTTTATTAAATTGTTTAACAAAGATGAATGCTTTTTTTTTTCAAAAGTTAACAATTCCTCTTTACCTTATAAATTCACTGTTTCCATATTTACAATTTTTAAACTTAAACCAGTCATGTTAGAAAATCAACAAACTTCTCTCTTTTTAAGTATGTTTCAGTCTGATGTTTAAGTTGTCAGGATTCTACATTAATTTGCTTTTAAGGACATATTTTTAAAAGTCAAAAATTTTATTTAAATGCATTTGAATTTAACAAAATTCTATTAACCACCTGCCTCAATTGTTACATAAAGTCGGAAATACTATTTCTTTTTTTCTTTCAGATAGAATTTGAAATAATAACTAATTAAAATTTAAATGCTTTTTTTAACGCCATTCAAAAAACAAGATTCTCAAATAATTATCCCCCCCCTCCCTAGGATCAATAGGTCTTTTTACATTGTAATCTTCTAATAATTCCTAGAAGGTATCCTCAGACCACCAGTTTCAAGAAAATAAAGAAAAAAGGCATTTCTTCTCCAAGTTAATTTCAGAAAATGCTCATTTAAACCAAATCAGCTTTCCTTCAGACCCCAAATATTTAACATGTCAACACATGCTGAACTCACAAAAGGAGCAGTCAGCACTTTTTTGACTACAGAACCCTTCTAATTCTCAGCCCATTTCAGGAGGCTAGTACTGTATGGGAACCCCATGTGCAAACACTATACTAAAGCCTCCATTTAGTTAAATGAACACATCATTAGTCTGTCTCCACTTCAACCTAAGACTGAAGTCTTTCAAGTTAGTAGAGCAAAATGCAAATGGTAAGGTAATGAAATACAGGCATATCCATACCATACCACACAGACCAAGATATAGAACTCAAATAGAACTTATCTGTAGTAGAATTTAAACTCCCCATTTCTAGAATTCACTTTGTAGTCCATGTGAACCTTTTCCTCGCTGTTCCTAAACCTAACACAAATCATCCAACATACACCATACAGAAAAACTGAAACAAATGTCATCATAATAAAGGATTTAGTAAATCCAAATGCATTAGAGTAAAGCAACAGAAAAAAAAAAGTGAATAAGCACAAATAAAGACAGTTAAAAGTAGTAAAAAATAGGGGAAGAGGTCCGAAAATCTGAAAATGTGGCAAGTTTAACAATCTTTCATATTAATAATACTGAATAGAAACATGGAGTCAAACAGGGACAGGCACGAGGAGATAAAAAGGAAAAACCTTTAATGGTTTCCCATTATCAACAGGACAGAATCTAAGCTCCAAGCATTTAAAACTTCCTACAGTAGAGATTTATTTACTTTCATTCTCCTACTCTGAATGTTCTCACATTCAAGGATAGTGTTCCCAGTGTTGACAACACTACTCCCTTACCTTTTCTCCACTTCAATCCTATCTATCCTTCAAAAGCCAGGTGAAATTTTACCTCTTCTCTTGAAATACTCCATAACCTCCCCAGCCTAAGGTGACTGCTTTAGCACCAACATTCAGTCCTCTCTTAGTCTGCTTACATCAACTTACATTACTATTCATCTATCCAACTACTCAGACAATTTGAAGAAATGAATCTGAAGCATTTGTTCCTCATAACACCACATAATATAGCTATATATGCATTCAAATACTTGCAAATAGAATAAAATTTTCAAATAGATGTTAAGTCATTAAAAACTAATGTGAACTATGCAACTTAGATTATATTCAAAAATCACACATTGTCTAAAGCAATCACTTTCTACTGATATGCGGCACTAAATGCTGATTTCCATTTTGGCATATTCCAAATACAAAGGCTCAGTTATAACACCGAGCAACTTAAAGCTTTCTAATATGAGTAATAACTTCTGAAACCATGAGATATTATCATCATCACACAAATTTCTGGAAAACCAAGTGATATGCCCTATGGAAAAGTCAAGTAAATTATAACATCTCCATAAGATAAACTATATTATCTTAAAAATTATAATGGCTTCAAGATAAAATGTTCATGATGCAATTTATTTTAAAAAATACAAAAACAGTATTACAATAGGATCCCAAATGTGTTATTTTCATAAACAGACTAGAAGGAAATTCAGTGTTAAGTATAATTATCACTGAATTATGGGTGGTTTATTTTTTAATTGATACATTTAGCTTGTTTTTGAGATGAATACTTGTTAGGATAGTAAAATAAATTTTCTAGTTCTTTAAAACACATTTTTTAATGATTACTAGGAAGAAGAAACCATAAGCTCACAAATGCTTAATCGACTGTAAAAAACAATCTTAAAAAGTATATACAGAAAATTGGCCTTTCTTAATTTTCTCTGAAAAATAATTCACATTATGTTTTAAAAACAATATGCTGTGATAGGCCTCTGTCCTTACACTGCCTTTCTCAGGATTCAGAGCTCATAAACCATGCTATTGCCAAAGGTGACCTTAAAATGTTTGCATCTTCAAATCTCTGCATTTTAGGACTAACAAAAAGTAAAAAGGAGTAAGTCTAAGGGGGGAAAAAAGTAACATGCAACTTATTCTCAGTTCTATAAAGGTACCACAGTCAATCACTTCTGATCCTCTACATATACAACAAAGAAGATAATTCTTATATCTCAGTTCAATTTCAAGTGAAGAAAGGGAAAAAGAAATTTTCAACTGACATGACAATTAAAAAAAATCAATACAAACAACTAGAAAAATATAGTTTAAAATGTATTATTTTTAATAAAAACACATACTTCCATATCACATCTAAAAATAAAATTAAGAAAGCAATAGGCATGCCCTGGTGAAGTAGTCTTTGGATCTGCCGCCTCCTATTGGACTTATAGTCCACGTACATCCCAAGGACTTGGGTTCCCTTCCGAAAGCCAGGGAGAGCAAATAAGATGAACTAAAAATAAATTTTAAAAATGCTTCTTCCTGCTCTCTCTTTCCTCTTAAAAAAAAGGGAGGAAGAGGAAAGTGAAAGTAGTATTTCTTCAGTAAGTGTTAGGCATAGTTTAAGTTAAAATATATATATTTACCTAAGTGACAAGAAACACTATAAAGTATAATAATAAAGTGAGATAAGATTAGCTTTTTACTGTCGGTAACTTTTTATTACTACTATAAAACTATAATCACCAAAAGAACTGTCTCACTGTGTAACATGTAATAGTAAACTATGGCACACTATCTTTTCTGACTTACATTAATAAATCAATCACTTGCATAAAGACTTTAGAATTGCAAAGATAATGTACAAATAGGGTACCTTTAAACAGAATGACTCAAAACAAAAACCCTTCAAGTAACTAAGCTATATTATAAAGGCAGAAACTATGCTTCAGAAAATTGTTTTAATCCAACTGATGTCTTAAACCAGTTATACAGTCTACATATTAACATATGGTCTCTTAAAAATGAATCCTTTAAAGAAATGTATCACATCTGATTTACATGCCACGTCAAATGTTAAATTCAATAACTGCTATTCGTTATATCCCTAGGCAACTCTTCTTACAATTAATTAACAGGAGAAAAATTTCCTCTTCTGCCAAAAGAGTTACTTCTCAACACATTTTAATCACTAAACACTATCTTTTGTGTACTAATAACTCCATCTGCTGGAACATAACTTTCTTACTGTTAAAAGTTCTTAAAAACAAAAACTTTATAGTAAAGATTCTGCAACTATCTAAAATGAAAAATTCTACCTATGAATTTTTAATACCTCACAGGACTTAAGTTTAAAGAGCTATACATATTCTTCTATATTAATCAGAAGAATTCACTAAATTAAAATATTTTGCCTGCTATAGTCTCTTCTTTTCTTACCCTTCATACTAAAGATTTCACAAAGCACTATTTTAAACAGAACCACCATCTTATAAATCAGGTGTTTTTCAGGCTCAAAGTTCAAAAAAAACACACACTAATTAGCCCCTGATTTTAAAATATATGTATACTTTCCTCTATTTACTGCTGGGTATGGGGCAAAATTATTAGAAACAGCACAACAGAAAAAGAACCTAATTAGTAAAAGTCAAAAAGAAAATGTGGTTAAAAACAAAAACAAACTATAGACAGAATAAGTCCAAAAAAAAGAGAAGAAAACTACAATTAGAAAAACAAGCAGTCACTGGCTGTATCTATAAATTCTAAAATGTCTATAAAATGTATAAAAAGATGTTCAAACCTAGCCAGTGATTTTACTGCTATTAGTAATACTATTTTGAAAACATTTTCTCTATACTGTAGGGTAAACAAATAATTCTGTCACTATCAGAAACCAAGTTGGTTTGGTGTTAACAGGAAAAATAAAGATATGATTGCAAAATTCAATGCAATGTTAAAAATTGAATTGAAAATACAAACACAAACTAAAGAATTTTAAAGTTGACACTGTCTAACTCCACCCACAGAAATAACCTTGAAGTAAAGCTCAGAATGACAGAAATGAACAGTTAGTGCCTAAATTCACATCTCTAAAACCATGCCCTCCAACAAAGAATGTTGGAGAAATGGTTAATTCTAGCTGTGGGTAAGGGAAAATGCAAGGAGAGCTTGGGACACTGAACTGTCCCAGAAAGCAATTCAAAAGACATAGTCAATTAGATTGTCACTAGTCAAAGTTGTAACAATATGAACAATTACAATTGACTTAAATATAATCATTCTGTGAAACTGGGTAAGTCCTTAATGATTGTGAAAGAGAAAGACAGAAAAAGTATTAGTCACCATTTCAGGTAACTAACAGTGTATTTTGAAAACCAACCAGTAATTAATAAGAATAAGAAACTACTTGGCTTTCCCATTAGGAACTTATTTCTGAATAGCTATATATGACCAGCTGGTGAAAGAAAGCTGTACCACTAAAGAACATCTCACTTTACAGTGGAAGACTCAGTCTACAGCAATGGGAATCCCAGTATCAATCCAGGCTTCACTAAAGGAACCAGAAACTGCCTTCAGTGTGATGCAACATCAACTATAAAGCATCACCTATGTTTATACTTGAACCTATTCAACCCTTCAGATCTAATTTCCAGAGTCCTAGAAACACAGGGCATAAACAAGTTCAATGACAAAGGAAGTAACAGCAGTGCCATAAAAGAAGAGAAGATTCTAGGTTAAAAAGACAAAGTCATAACAATCAGATTCAGTGAAAGAAGTCTTGAGTCTGATTGTGGTTTGGACAAGCCAGTTAGTTATAAAGAGACAATTACAGAAATCTGAATATAGCTTGCTTATTCCATTACGTTAGGATTAATTCATTTTGTTCAGTGTGATATCACTGTCACTGGTTAAGTTTTTAGGAGATGTATATATGTAAGAAGGAAAGTCAAGATATTGCTAATCTACTTAAAACAGTCAACATAAAAATAAATAAAATGGATGAGCATAAGAAAGTCAGAAAAATCTTCACTGTACTGATACCACACAGATTAGATAACAGATATAAGTGAGACAGATAAAATTTTCTTCAAGTCAAACTAAATCAAGAATTCCTGAGATTCCCCCATCATGAATTTCTTCAATTCTCTTTATTCACATAGAAATTAAAGTTCAATTCTCAATAATCAAAACTTGGGCTACAGTTAAACAAATGAGCCCCAAGTGTTCTCAATACTTGTCAGGAAAAACAACTGTGTGCACATTTAATTTCAGTCAGAACAAATTCTGTTTTTAAGGAAAAATGCAGGCAGGAGTCAAGGCAAACAGAGGCAGGCAGTCAGGAAGGAAAAGAAAGGAGGAAGCACTTTGTTAAGTTGTTCGTCCAGGCTCCCAGGATGTGCATGGAATAAGCTCAGCCAGAGGCAGCTGACCCTACTACTATTCCACCATGACTCACCAGAACATAAACAAACAAGGAGCTTAAATCTAAAATACAAAAAGCTCGAAATATAAAATACTAGGAGGGTGCTGGTAGCTCAGGTGTTAAGTCTGTGGCTGTGGTGCAGCCCATGTAAAGTCCAAGAAACAGGGTTCTTGGCCCAAGGCCAAAGAACCAACACGAACTGAACAGTGTGCAACTAAACGCTTCCTCCTCTCTCTCTCTCTGCCTTCCTGACTACATCTTCATTTCTGCCTATTCAGTCTTTCATTCCCTACATATATATGCATGTATGTGTACATGTGCGTATATACATAAACATACATACATAAACACATACCTTTTTTAACGTCCTAAATGCTTAACTCCTGACACATTTCTACACCCTTAAACCCAAATCTTCTATACATTCTTATTGGTTTATCTCCAAAGAGTTCATTATGACACTTCAAAATAGTCTAGTTTTGAATTTTTTTTTTAATTTAAACCAATCATCCTAATAGTCACAGTCGATCCCAATAAAGCCCTAACCTAGTCTTCGGACAGTACTCTTAATTCTTTCTCATTACAGTTAACTGGTGAACAATGTGGGGGTAGGTGAACGAACTCCTAATGCAGTGAAAGAGCCAAGTATAACTTCTGACTCCTCAAAACTTAGCTACTATTAGCCTGTTAACATCCAGACTGTTGACTGGTAGCCTTACAGACAACATCAATAGTCCATGAACATAAAGTCAGATTTATATACTGTATTCTTAGAATGAAGCTAGAAAAAAGAAAATACTAAAATATTTCTAGTACTATGTAAATACCATTACGTTTACATCAGTTTATAAGAGCACCTCCACATAAGTAAACCCACACAGTTCAAGCCCATGTTTTCAAGGGTCAACTGTACTTTCCTACAAGCATATGCCTTTCCAACTAAGTCTAGACACACTGCCAGAGTCTTTCAATCTCCCATGACAACTATGTCGACACTACTGCACTTCGCTTTCTCTTGGAACATTTCTCTACCCTCCTTCTCAGCTCATTAAATCTTACCACCACTAATACAAACCCAGGTTCCACTTCTCAAAAAACGTTCTTAGATACCTCACAGTGACTTCTTCTGAATTATCAAAACGCTAGCAGCAAGTGATTATCCTGCATATAAAAACTAGATGATACCCACACAAATAAATGAATTACCTTTTTTCTTTCCTTCTCTACAAGCTGTTTTGTTTATCTGGTTGACCATCCTATCAAAACAAACTGAAAATATAATACATACAAACCTAGATGCCACTTCATAGTCTGGGAAGTGCTTTTGCATATAACACAGCCGGCAAGTATTCTGATTGGAGACTGCCAGGGCAGTTGATGGTTCCATTCATGGATGAAGAAGCCAGCTGAAGTTTAAAGACCTAAAACAGCGTGCCCAAGATTACCAAACTAATTAGTTAATTGCAGAGTCAAGGTTAGAAGCCAGGTCTAGCAGTCAAAGAAATCTTTACCGACTTAGCAACATGTTCTCATTAGCATTTAGACACAATGACAAACTTACTCCATCTTTCTGGGGACTCACACGTGTACACACGTACAGACACACATGGAGAGTTGATACCTGAAGACTTGTTCTAACCGCAGAAGCGTCATTGCCACAATGATGGCAGCAGCAGCAATAATGACTGATTAGGGGCAGTGAATTTCAAAGCAATTTATATTCGGCCTTAGTTTGAATTTTTTCCTTCTTAAAAATTGTATTCACACACTACATAGCAACAATTCTGTCAGGGGGATACAATTACTTTACTACAGCAAACTAAATGAAGGTGTAGACTCATTCTTCTGAATATACTTGAAAGACCTAGGTGTTCCAGATGTAGTATCAGGGATGGGACATCGTGGTACCCAGCGCAGCTCCCACTGCCATTCATCACCACTCCCTGCGGCCTCTCTTCAGAGATATCTACCTGAAAAAAATCACTGGCCTGTTTACCACCCTGCACTAATCTCAAACTGAGACAAACTGAGAAGGTATATATTCCTGATTTGAATCACTAAGCAATGTGAAACCTGTATTAAACCACACAGGTAGAAAAGTCACTTCCTCTTGAGCAGTTATTGAAAACAGTGACAAATAGTTAAGGAACAGCAACAGCAATGTAAAATATACACTAAATGTATTTATACCATGTAACTTAAAACAGCTAAGTTCTATCCTTTGGTTACTAAGACTTTTAAAAGTAAATGAGTTGAAATCTCTACAAATGCCTGTACTCACTTTCAGCCTCTTAACTATCATACAAATTTGCCATTAAAAGAATAAAAATACACATATATACTACTTCCAAGAATGTGACCAGTATTTGCTCAAGTCCGATATACCATAAAAACAGCAAAAATCTCATTTGCTTTCTTCTCTTCATATTCACAATCATCCCTGCTAACAGCAGCAGTGTTTTGGAACATAAACTAACGAGCCGGTGCTCTTCTCCAGCTCCACTGCTAGAGAGGCACACTCACAGAACAGATCTGAAGGCAGAACTCAGGGTGGAGCTCTAGCATGAGCCTCCCTGGCTTTGTGACCTGTGGTAGGAAAAGTGACAATCTGGACCACTGACAACATCCCTATACCTCCATCCGTCTCTGCACTATGATATATCAGACCTGACTCTCAATTCCCTTGCAACTCTGAAATTTCATGATCTTCTAATATTACTTTAATTTTCCTTGCCCACAACTGTGTTTAAGAAACGTCTTACATTTCTTCTACTTATTCTCATGTATAGCCTATCCAAATACTTTTCATAAATAATTCTGGGACCCCATAAAATACTATGGCATTAAGTTACTGAAAAAAGCCTTCAAATAAAAATTGCATAAAAGTTTGCTTTTCACCACAAATTTTCCTAGTTATCTTACATGCAATAGTTATTTTTTTGCTATTTCATTTTTCCTATATACTTTAAGTCAACTTAAAAGCCTGATGATATGCATCTGATCCGGTGACCATTTCCAAACTTTACAAGGACTAGTCCTGAAGTCAAGTCAAAAGCAAGTTTACTTAAGACCTTTTCCCTCTGCCACTGTTGATATATAATCCCTAAGGCCAAGCAGATAATCCTTTACTTAAAAAAATCTCCCTTGTTCTGGAATGTTACTATTCTGAACACCCAGTCCCAAGGGTTTCAAAGTCAGCTCACATCAAGGCATGTCTTTCTTTACACACAGGGATGCTTGCACACATGTGCACGCCTGCCCTTTTCGTACTACCATGCTCATAACACGGAACCAACTTCCAAGATTTAACTGCACTTTGATGTTTCCTGACTGCAAATTCCCTTGAAAGACATCCAAATAGACAAATTTTGCTTTATGGTAAACTCTGTGATATAAATGTTACAGAAAACTGGTTTATTTCAACCAGTCTCAGAATTTAGTTTAATAATAGATTTTGGTTAGAATCAATATACAAAGCAATATTATGAACATAAACAAATTTTTACTGTATTAGACTAGCTAAAACTGTTGGATTTTCAAACTAGAGTCACTGTGCTTCATGAAACTGAGGAAATGGTGTAAACCATTTAAGTACAGTCAATCGTTTATTAACTACTTGTTAAAAACTCATGAAAATTTATTTTAAAATACTGTTAAATTTAAAACAAAAAATTTATAAAGGATACCAGTTAATTGAAAATTTCAATTTACCAGTGTTGTAAGTAATCACAGTGTTTCAAATTAGCCTGTGTTTGAAAAATTGCTATTTGTGTTAAATTACTGTAACTGCCACCTGTTTAAACTCAGCTTTCTTCTAAACTAAAACCATTCAAAAAAGTTCTTATTTATCCTGAACACAACAAAGCAGCATTTAGAGACAAGGAATTTTTTATTGTGCTTTGCACAAAGTAGGAGACCTACGTATCAGATGAATATTGTCTTTAACAGGTAATTGGGAAAAGCTATCTCTCTTTTTCTCTCATAAATATATATATGCACATACAAATATATACATACATATACATATACATAAATGCCAAACTTTCATGAGCTGAACTGAGTTCTGTTACTTTTTCTCTGCTTACAGACTGATAAGACAATGATACATGATGACTGGCTGAAGTAAAGAATTTTATTTTCCTAATTCTCAGTCACACCAGTGGTTACTAAAAAAAATTAAGAGTAAGCTTCTTGAAGGCAAGTTCTGGAAATAATATTGCAAACTTTCCTTAAAAATATATTTAAAGAGAAAAATGCATGTACTTTTTCCTAACTACCCAAAACTTTCAATCATCATTAATCACTGAATACTCTATTTTAGAGTAGGGGGAAAAAAAAAAAAAAAAATCAAAGGATATACCATTAACCTATTAATTCAAACAAACATCTGAGAGTGTATAAATGCCAGGCTATGAGGTAGACACCTTCAAAGAACCAGACAGACAAACACACATAAAAAGATACTTTTACATTAAGTATGATAGCTAAATAGAGTAGCAGCACCTGACACAGACTGTGGTTATATTTATAGCTAAAGTTCCTATTCTTAGCACAGCTACACTAACAAAACACTATCCACCATGAAAAGTTTAATGCTATTTTTGCTTCTTGTTAACTCTAATAAAGCAGCAAAATTTTACTTGGTCATCAAACAATCTAGCGAGTCCAAAAACAAAATGAAAATTTTTAAATGTGTATAAACATCACTTAAAGGTTCTCATTAGAGGGAAAATACATTATTGGAGCTAAAATTCACATTGAACAGTTTTAATGTCAAAAGATAAAAAAGGTCAGAGAAAATAATGAAGTCCTGCCATCATGCATGTAAATAAAAATTGGTATGTAATTCTAATTATGACATCTTGATGTGGGCTCATCCCTACATTAACTAACCCACCCGATTCCTTGGCCCTAAAATAGATCGTTAGATATTTTCACAATAATTGACATAGCAATAGCAGAAAGTTGCTCAGTAGGACCCGTCTTTTAGGTTATTAAACAAATAAAACCCAACAATGGCATAGCACTTTGCACATCCAACTAATGAAGTTTTACTTATAATTGCAACATCACATACCAAACTGCATCACCTACACCGAATCTCTCAGGTAAGTTAAAATGTAGATCCGGCTGAATTATAACAAGTTGCCCCAAAGATCATATTCATGTAGTTCTCTTAATAACAAAAAAATTTCAAACTTACACATCTAAGTATGTTAACCTCAAAAAAGGAGTTCCTGAATCATGCCTCAGCAAAGGCAAAAAAGCAAAGTGAAGAGGTGGGGGTAAGTTACATGAGGAGGTTATCTTACTTCATGTCTTTTAAACTCTGTTTCCCTTTCAAAGTCAACCAAAAACCCATTTGTTCTTACAGAAAGCTGATGCATTTCAATCAGTTCAGGACAGCAATTAGTAAGTGGTTAATAACTGAGATATAATGTGTACATAGCATTTAAAAAACCAAATTTACTTGCTTTCATTTGATATTCTTTAAGCCACTTAAAAGTCTCACACAACACTCGAAAATGTGATTATCAGAGAAACATTTCTATGAACTCAATTGTTTTACTACAAAACATGGAACTTGGATAGTTAAAAAAAATTTAGCACCTGCCTCATAGTATGTAAATACATTTAACTGGGTGGGGGGGGGAACTTCAGCTTCCAAAATACAGGTGAATGCTGAATAAATGACCTAGAGTATAAATTATCATTTCCATAATGATCTTACATAAATGATGACACCTCCTTAGCAAAGGGGAAATAAAGAATGTAAAAAACGGACAATAAATACTGATTTTTTTCTTATTACATCTAATTCAAAAACTGTGTACAAAATAAAACCTCTGCTCCTACAGAACAGATGAATTACTTCAACATAAGTAAAATTTGTCACAAATATTGATTACTGTCAACAATGCTTCTTCAGGGGAAAAAATAAACTCTAGAATTGTAAGAAAGTTATATAGCAAGAGTTTTCTCAATAAAAAACAAATAGCCATGTATGTTTTAAACCAAAGCTTCTAAAGCAAGACTTTTCCTCCCCTGAGAAAAGTTAAAAATGTAAGAAAACATATTCAATAATAAATGCATATACTGAAATAAATATTTACATAGAAGAACGCTAACTAGTAAGGCAAGTTTTAATTTAAGATAAAATTTGTTCATATATTAAAGTTTGGAAAGAAAGGGTGAGAAACTGAGGTAGAAAAGAAAATGTATTACCCTCCCCCGCTTCCTTAAAAGAAAAAGAACATGAGAAAATGAGAACATTTTTCAAATCAGTAATGCTCACTTTTTTCTAAGCCACACAGTGTATTTTCAAATAACCAAAATAAAAAGATTTAGGTTAGCTTCCCTCATAAACCATACAATCCATCTGTTAATTTTTCATATCAGCAAATTTAACCTCCCTGTCTGCCTGAAAACTCAGATCTGATTTTTTAAATCCTAGCTCTCCAATTTACCCCTATTTGGGATTTTTAAGCCGAATTGATCTTATTTTTTGTCTTCTCAATTCTAAACAGCTATACTTTATAAAAACAGAACGTACACTCAAGTACCGTGGTTCATTTTCATAGCAGAGAAGTTTAAAGAAAAAAAAAGTTCTTGTACTACTCTTTCCCTCAGATGGTACCAAGTGTTTAAATGAAAAATTCTCTCCAAAGAGAGCAATTTAAGACTTTAAGACTTCTATACTTTCTATAATCATCTCTACCTTCAAAAAAAGATTCTTAAGTACAGGAATTAGCAACTGAAGTTTTGTCCTTTACTAGACTGATCCAACCCTGAAAGTATTCACAAATTTCCAAAGCAACCTTGTTGAATATATTTGGGAGAAAAAGCTGACAATCTCTCCCACACCAAAAAAATCCAAAAAGACTTGTCCACAGTCTATAGTCCAAACATAGGCTAAAGGTTAAACTTGGCATAGAATTAAAATGCTCCAACTAAAAGGATTCAAGTTTTAATTAACTAAGGAAATCTAAAATCTAGTCAACATAAATCCCAAATTTGTAACTAGGCAAATAAAAATTCTGAAAATGACAAGCAAATTTTCTTAAACCTCAGGCTTGAAATATATTTGGAAATAAAATTGCTAGTTTCATTCAAAATTTCTAATGATCAGAAAATCACTATCCATGGTAACTAACATCTTAGCATGATTAAATTAACCACAGATATAAAATTTCCAGTTGTATCGAAATGTTAAAAAAAAAATTCAGCCAATCGTATGGACAAAGGAAAATGTAATCCATAACCACAAACAGAAGTCATAATTAATTTGTTGTGGACAATGACAGGCCACAAAGGGGTAAAGCAAAACTTGCCAAATTTTAGAACTAAATCATTTAGCACAGAAAACGTGTTACACTTCAGAAACCACTATTTTTCTTAAGTCAAATTAAGTTTATAATAAGGCTAACAATTACAGGAAGCAGCTTATTCTAAAGTAAGGAATAGCCCCCTTTTCCTGCATGTTTGTGCTGGTCTGATAAAAAACAATCAAACTTCCTCGTCATTACGCAGCTCATTTTAAACATCCTACTTTCCATTCAAAGGCAACCTTTGTGATGGGGAGTGGAAAAGGATAAAACTCCAGGTAGACTAAGAAAAGAAACGAAGCAGTATTAAGAAGAAATATATATACATTTAGACTATCGCTTCAATTATGGACCAAGATTCAAAAGGTTCTCTCCAACTAGAAAGAAATGAACAAAGCATCTTTGTTAAAGATAATGACATAACTGAAAATCTAGATTTAGAGTACAAATTATTCAAACCAAGGGATAGAAACTTTTTAACGTCTCCAACCCCAATTTATCAACCAGAGATATTGTATCAACGTAAAAGCACAAGGGAGAAGTCTTTTAAAACTAAACGGAGAAACATTATTTACTTTTTTACATAAAATGGAAGTTATTTCCAATCCTTTTTTTATAATGTCCTATGCTATTTGAATACTCAACATTCTACTTCAAAGACTGCAATTTAAATAACCCTAAATATTGTCAAGAACTATTTTCCTTGTGATAATTTTTTAAAAAACTCATTCTAAACAACTGTACTAAGGGAAAAAACTTTCACCAGAAATTTTTACTAAAACTAAAACTTTAACGTCACCAAAATTTGTCAATAGCGTTTTATTTTTGAAATGTGGGGAAACTGTTTCAATTTAAAAGTATTTTCAATGTTTTTAAATATACATATGTTCACAAAACGACTGGTCTATTATGATTTAAATTTCAACTAAATTTAATATAGGTCAGATAATTGAAAATGTCACACATTTTGATCCAAAAAAAATCTCTCTCGTTTTAAAAGAAAAATAACTGGCGCCCCTTAGCGCTTATATTTGGAAACACTCGGCTTAAGAGTTCCAGCAATTTTTTTTTTTTTTGACATTCCAGAAAGTTTTCTGCCTCCACAATCTTTCAAAAGCCAGCACAAATAGGAAAAGCAAAGCTCCTTAAAGCGATAGCTCAAATTTCCTCTAGAGCAATCTGCAATGAACAGACTTCTCTTTCAGCGGCAGGAAAAAGCCCACTGCGATCTGAGTTACTGCTTCATGTTTAACATTAGCAAGGCGAGAAACAAGAAGAAAATGCAGTAACACCGAACCGTACTGTACTCGCAAAGTTGTTTCTAGGACTTTCACGATCACAAAAGCTCCTGCGATTCTTCGTTAATCCCATCTTATCACCGAGACGTTTCCGGCCTTTGGGTCCTTGGCGACATTCCAACTCTCCCCGTTTCTGAGCCCTTCTCCCCAGCTTTAGTGCGAAAATCTTGTGAAAACCCGAAAACATCCACACTGTTCGTCCCTGTAAAAGTTGGTTTTCAAGCGAACCAGTCCTCGGATGGGGCAGCCGGGCAGCAGGAGAGAACGCCGAGCTCCCGGGGCTCCAGGGCAGCCCGCGCCGTCGGCCCCGTCTTTCGCTCCGGCGTCCCCAGCAGGGCCCGCCTACCAGCAACCAACACTCCAGGTCGCGGCCGCAAGAACTTGTTCGATAAATTCCAGAGTTGGTCTGAATCCGTCTTCTCGCCATTACTCGCTGCCCGCAGCTCCCCGCCAGCAAAGCCGGCGGCCAACTTTGCTCGTTTTCCTCCGGCCCTTCCCGACGTCGGCATCTGCCGTCCTACGAACGCAGGAGGCGGCGTCCCGGGGCCACGGTCCCCGCCGAAGTTCTCCCCAAGTCCGGATCGCGTTGGGCCGTGTCCTCGCGGTATTTTGAGCTCGCCGCCGCCACCCCCACCCCCCGCTCCCCAAAAGTGAAGTCGAACTCTTAACAGCTCTCGCTTCTCCGAACAAAAGGACGTTAAGTGCGGTCCGCTGTCAGGCTGCCGTCGCCCCGGGCGGGCTCCGCCGCTCTCTGCTCTCCGGGGACGCTCTCCAACTTAACGAGCCCCGCGGCGCCCCTCCGCTCTCCGCGGCCGCACAAAGTCCCGCAAGCAGCCGACCCCCCGGGGGGCCGCGGGCGGCGCGGGGCGCGGCTCCCAGGCGGTGTCCTTCAGGCGCCCGGCCGCACCTCCGGGGCCCCGCGACGGCCCGGGCCGCAGGCGGCTCGCGGCTCCAGAGGGGTCGGCCCGCTCCCCGTCCGCCCGCCCGCCGCGAACCCGGCCTCGGCGCCGCCTCCGCACTCCCCGCCGAGCCTCGCCGCCGCCTCCCCGCCCGCCCGCCGGGGCGTCGGGTCCCGGGGACAGGGGCCGCGGGCCGCGAGGGGCCGGCCAGGCGACTCACCTTCGTCCAGCAGCCGCTCGAGGTGGTTGAAGATCCCGCAGAAGTTGGGCAGGCTGCTCATGAGCTTCTTGTCGTTCATCAGCTGCATCAGGTAATCTGGGGTGGGCTTCGGCTTCTCCTTCGTTTCCATTTCCCCGACCATATTCCAGGCTCCGCAGCTCACTCCGCCCGCCGCCGCCGCCGCCGCCGAGGAGGGAGGGAGCGAGCGAGGGAGGGGCGGGGAGCCCCGGCCGGGCCGCTCGGGACTCGCGTCCCGCTCCGCTCGGCTCCCGCGCCGGCGCCGGGGCGGCCGGACCGCGCGCTCGCCGCGCTCTCCCCGCCCCCGCAGGCACTTTCCGCCGCGGCCCGCCGCGCTCCCGGCCCGCCGCTCCTGGCCGCCGGCTCGGCGCGTCCCTCACGAGGCCGGCGGGCGGGCGGGAGGCGGGTCTCCGCGGCCGGGTGCGGGCGCGAGCCGCTCGGTGCCGGACGAGGAGGAGCCGGGCCGCCGCCGCCGCTCGCTCGGCTGGTCGCGCCCGCTCCGCCGCCGCCGCCTGTGCCGCGGGCTCGGGGTCTCTCTGGGCTGGTCCCCGCCGCGGCGCCTCTGCCGCTGCCGCCGCGCTGACTCCGCTCCTCCTCTTCCTCCTCCTCGCGCCTCCTCCTCCTCCTCCTCCTCCTCACTCACTTGGCGGCGGAGTTCGCCTCAGTTCAGGCGGCGCTGCCGGCGGCGGGGGAGGGGCGGGGGGAGGGGCGCGGGGAGGGCCGGGGGCGGGCGGCGGGCGGGGCCGCGCAGGGCGGCCGTTAGCGGGCTGGCCCGGCGCGCTCCTCCTCCCGCCGCGCCCCCCGCAGCCCCCGGCCCAGGGGCGCGGCACTGCCGGCGCCCTCCGGCGGGTGGGCGGCCCGAGGGGCCGGGGCACGGCGTGACGGAGGCGGTGCTGGACGAGCCCGGCCTGGGCGCCGCGATGGGAGGGGGCCGGGCGCGGCGGCAGGGCCGGGCGGCGGAGCTGTGGACGGGAGGGGGCGAGGCCGCGGCGCCTCGCCGGTAGTCTGGCGGGCGCGGTCGGGCGGGCGCCTTAGGTGAGCGGGATTTCCAGCGGGACGCGCGGGGCTGCGCTCGGCGGCGGTGCTGCCGCCCCTTCGTTCTGTAAGGCTTTAGGAAGCTCTCCGTCCGCCACCCCCAAAGAAGATTTTTTTGTTTGTTTTTTTTTTTGTTTATTTTTTTAACGTCCTGTTGCTTCACGGGGGACTTTAGGGGTGGGCATCACGTGGCCCGACACGTAGCCGTAAGGTCTGAGAGCGCGTGCGCGTGTCGAGGCCGGCGGCCACGCCCCTTCCGAGGGTCGCCCCGCCCCCGCCCGGGTTCCGCGACCGAGGGGGGAGGGGCGGGGCCAGCCCCGCGTCTGCGTGCGGCGGGGGCGGGGCCGAGGGTAGGCGCGGCAGTCGGACCCCAGGCCGCGAGGCTCAGGCCTCCTAGGAGGCGGGGGTCCGGATGCTTGGGGTCGAAAAGCCGCGGAGTCTGGGCCTCCCCGCCTAGCTTAAAGTTCGCACGGCCTGGGGCTCGTCTCCGCAGGACCTGGCGGTGGGCGACCCTCGGAGTCCCCGCAGGTTCCTTCGGCTTCGTGGCGCCCGACAGCCACGCGGCGGCAAGGAGCCGGAGCCCGGCTTGTCCCTCGTGGGGTACCCCGGTCAAGCCGCCGTCGTGGCCGCTCCGGCGCTGAGCCGTCCGGGCTTGCGCGCTCGCCGAGCTTTCCGTTGCAGTAGGGACAGCACCGCGCTGCCAGGGGAACGCGGGGCCGGCGGGGGTCCCACTCAGGCCTGCGTCGGTATCTACCGCCAAGTGCAGCGTCCATACAGAAACCAAGGAGAGCCAACATTTATCGTCACAAACTTGCTAAAGTAGAAGGGCAACATGTTTTCCCGTGCTATATGATGGACTTAAGACATTTAGGTTCGTTTGGCAAAGAATGTTGCGAGCTGCTTACAATGTCTTTCTCTTCGGTTGTGGTGTGTAGAATGTTGTCAGTCACCACAGTGCATGTGCATCTTTATTGCAAGTCCTTAAGTCCACTTAGTAATGTAGACAGTTACTTAGTGCCACGCTAACCGTTGTCAGTTAAGGCGGCTGGACGTTTAATTGTGTCTGTTGTGAAGAAGGTCGGGGTTGGGGGCGGTAAGATTCTGAGAAAATCTTTTCAGATTGAATTGCACTGACGTTTCTAATAAATGAATTTCAAACAAATACTCTTCAAGTGGCAAGTTGCTTCTGAAGCGTTCACGTGAGGGACACGGAACAAGTTCATATTGTAAATTAAGCTGCTTTGATAGACGAAATGGAATCGTCTTGTTAGACAAAATTAAAAACATTTAACTCTGAAATACTTTCAGCTCTTAAACATCCATTGCTCTTAATAGTCAGAATATTTTCCTACTTAATTATCTCTTTAAAGGATGAATTGTATAAATTCAGGGTATAGTAATTTGATCAAAAAGCTGTTGTCTCTTTTTTTGAAAAAAAGAACTAATGTAAGTTATGCTTATTCAATACCTAGGGAAGTGATACATCGTTTTAAAGGATTTTGATACTAAATTATTCTCTGAGATGCTTGTGTAAAAAGAGTCAGTCCCCCTTCTTAATTGGTTCACTTATTTATTAAGCTTCTAGACCCTTGTGCTAAATACTTCACTTGTATGTCTCATTTAACATTCAGCTTAACTTTATGGCTTAGGTTATGCTGTTGTCCCCTTTAGACATGAGAAATTCGAGGAGAAAGAAGTTAGTGCCTTGCCAAAGGCTACTGAGTCCTGGGTCTGGGACTCACACCTACTTAGAGTACATTGTAAGGCATTGTTCTTAGCTCTGTTACTAAGCCCACCCAAGAAGTAGGTGGAACCTTTTGACAGCAGTCCCCTGTTTTTTCACCAGCAGAATCTAAGTGAGCCAGTTACAGAAGAATCATAGGCATATTCATTCCTCATGTGCTGTATCCCTTGGATTAGGACAGCTGGTAATAGCTAATATTTGTTGTACCTTTTCCTATGTACTCCGCTCACTTCATTTCTCTGCTCATGGTTCTTTATTGGTTTCACCTCACACAAAAAACAGACCCAAAGGAAGGTCTATGAAATTCCACAGGCTCTGGCCCCCTGCTGCCTCACTGACCTAGCTTCCACTAGGCCCTGGCACTAGCCCTCCTGACCCTTAAACTGGCCAAGCAGGCTTTCCTCACCAGGACTTTGCTATTTCCTCCCTTCGAAGAGCCCCTCCACCCCAGCATCTGCAAACCCAGCTCCCAGCTTTTTCAGGTCTTACAGAGAAGGTTTCCCGTACCACCCTACATGCAAGAGTGCAAGCAAGCATGTGCCCACACTCTCAGTTATCCTACCTCCTATCCCTTTTAATTCTTTTCTCGGCATTTACTTCCACCTGACACATTACTATGGGTCACTTTGCCTTGTATCGCCTATCCTGCAAGCTCCAGGAGAGCAAAGACTGGATGTTATCCTAACTGGATGCTTAACACCTAGAACAGCACATAGTACAGGTAACCCTCATTAACAATGTTTTAAAAATAACATTAAGTGCTTGTAATACACTAACTACTGGGCAAAACCCTTACGTATATTATTCCTTGCACGCCAGGAAACAAATATTTGATGTGGGCATGCATAGCCAGGTTTCAGAGGAGAGATGACAATGTTAAGAGCAGTAAGTAGCTGGTCCCGCACAGGATTTCTTCTGCTTGGAGACAGACTTGCTGTCTGCATATGCCCCTCATTTCTTTCCCTCCCCTCACCCTCCTGCCTTGAGCACTGAGATAAATATGTCATTAATTATCCAACGTGGTAAGTTACCACAAGGAATGCAAAATTTCTTGGGAAATATCACCTTCAAAAAGTTTAAAAATCTAAAAATTAAGACCACGTTATTACAAATATATAATACAAGTTGCAGTGTACACAATATATCTATGATGATCTGATTAGAGGTCCTTTTCTCTGCAAAAAAGATTATGTCATCTAATACGTTGGCACAAGCAAAACGTTACCACATTCAATATCAATAATTAACCAGGCGTGGAAATATATTTTCTGGTCTCTTAAATTTGATCGACTCCATTTATTTATTGCTATCCTTGTCATTTAAATAGGAAATTATAGTATTCCAAACATTGTTTTTATTCTTCATCACCATGAAATTCTTGCAGGAACTAAAATCTTGGATTTAAAATTTGGTCTTTGATGACTTTTTTGTCCCAAATGTTCTTTTTAAAAGTCTTAATCTTTAAGTTTTCCTAGTAGAGTATTTCTAATATCCTTGTAAAGTAACTGTCTTCTTCATAGATTTTTAAATTGCGAGATGGCCCATCAAGGAGTATTTAAAAGGCTAATAATGACACATTTTAAGTGTAAATGTCCCGACAAACATTTCAGTACCTGTTATGCCCATCACAAGGCTTCAAGCACTTAAACAGTCTAAGTTGGGCAGTAATAACACATACATATGAAAAGTCAGCTAATAAAAGCAAGTAGTAAAGGCAAAATGCTGTAGGAATGTCAGTGAGTGCTGAATACCAGGCCTGGAAGCCAAAGCTGGCCTGCCTGGGCACTGGGTTCCCTCTCACGTGGAAGAATGAGGAGAAGCTGCAAGAGAGGGCTTGGGAAAGCCCTGGAGAGCCACAGGCAAGAGGAGGCTTTGGGTGGGCATCCCTGCAAGAGTAGCTGATGCCAGATTTGGTCGGCCTCAAAAGTCGAGCTAGTGCGTTTCTCTCCGAGAAGAACTTGGGGAATTTTTCTAACACAGGAAAAGGAATCAAACTAGTAGCGTGGATTCCCTTCAGTGCCATGTATTTATGTCTTAGGATCGATACAAGCAAACGTGTCCGGCGATCACCCGGCTCCTCATGGCCATTCTAAAGTTAACCACTAACATGATAGTTGCAGATGAAACACTAACATTTAGCTCAAACCACTGCTCAGTGGTTAAATGTTAACTGGCGGTGTAAAGTTTCTACTCATTTGACCCCAAATGAAACTTTAGAGGTGAAAACCTCAGCCAGGTTGCTGGCCCTCGTGCCATGTAATCCAATCTCCATTCCATATTTAAACAGAGACTTTAACTGAAAAATAATTGTTAATTAAAGGAACATGAGAGTGAATTTAAAATGCATTTTGTTTTGATCACTTTCCAGGCTGATTCATGATTTTATGGTTGTATAACAAGGTCTGTAGTTTTCCCTGGATTGGTTTGATTTGTTGTTTTATTCTGTGAGGATCTGGTTCCTTCAGTAGGAATCAAGTGTTCCTTTATTTGTTTTTTTTTAACATATTAGATACTGGTTGATTCATAGTCGATGAGTTAGTTTTAAATAACTAGCATGAGTTTGTTTTATGAGCATGGGAAGGTCGACATATCCCAGAGATTTATTCAAATGCCATTATCCTGTGCCAAAATTTAACTTACAGCCTAAATGTTGCACTTTTGCATTAATTTCAGTATATTCATGCTTTCTAAGCAGGTTCCTCTTGGGACAAAGACATAAAGAGGACTGGCATTTATGGGTCTTCTGTGCTGTAGACATTCCAGCCATCTCATTGGGAACATGCAACTCAAGTTAATTATTACTGTGTTTTACAGTTGAAGAAACCAACACTGTGAGAGTTAACTGATATACAGCTCTCGTCACACAACTATTCAACACTGCAAACAAGATTGGAAGTTCTGAGAAAATTCAAAGAACTTCTCTGAGTTCAGTTTGGATGCCCAAAGAGCTATGTCTTATAAGAATGAAAATACTGTCATCTTTGAGTCTTATTCTTTTAACAGTATTCTAACGGAAAAAGAACGTTGAATCTTTTTACGCATTAAGCTCTTATATCCTGTTGAATTATTGCTGGTGTCATATAGAGAAAAGATTCCTGTGCTGGGTATAAAAAGGTCTTATTAGTTCAGTCTTAATGAGCTTTGTAACCCTGAGTGAGTAACTTGGTTTCTCTCCGACTTGAAGTGATCTTGAAAGTCTCGAAGTTCAAAAATTCTGTGACTGAATGAAATGTTCTCATCCCAGTCAGCAACGTGACTTTGTTGCTGTAATTTAATTTCTGTGACAACCTATGTACAGATGGCGGTCCTTTAAGGGCAATCAGAGTCTGTTTTTAAATCTTAAGTGTTCAATTTTATAACTCCTTGTCGAGGTTTTTTTATTATATGTAAGGATTTTGTTTCCCTTCAGCAATACAATGTATTTAACTGAAAACCTTACATTTTTGTCATTTCCGAAGGGCTAAAACCAAATCTTCCAAATTGTGTTAACCTATTTCAACTTAATCACAGGTAGCGCACTGCTGGATTGCATCTGGTGGAGGGCCTTACTGCTAGGAGAATGTAGACATTCCTGGAGGGTAAATCCAGACCTGTTCTCTTTCTGCTCTTCCAATGCCTTATAAGTAGTCTGCTTTCAATAATGGCTTGTTTGAATGAGTGGAAGGAAGAAGAAACAGACATCCCTGGGCTCTCGGGAAGACAAGCCAGCTGAGAAAGCTGCTCATAGCCCAGGGTACTTACCTGAGTAAATAGTGGCATCTGAAAATCTTTTCTTCGGTGGCAGGGAAAACAAAAGGGGAGGGCGGGCCTCTGTGTTTGCCGTGTGCTTCAGTGATCCCTGAGAAGTCTTTTGGGGTGTCTCATAGAACAAGAAACATGCTATTTGGGGTGCCAGCCCCAGAGGATCCATCGTCCCCAAATCTGTGGCGGGGCACACAATGAGTACCTCTTGTTTGATATTAAAGGGGTTTGTACAGTGATAATGTTTAATCAAAATTTCTGTATGACTTGCTCAGATGCAAAATTAACTAAAACTCTCCTCTGCATGGTCCTCAGCCAGTACAGTTATATCTGTGTTTCAGTGTCGAACTACTTTCACATCATTAAGGCCAAGCTTTGAGCAATAACTGCCAGTCCTTCCCCAGGAACCCTGGGACCACCGCCGCCACCCCCACCGCAGCCCCCATCCAGAGGCCAGACAGGACTCTCAGGTCACTTGGCTCTCCTGCCAGACCACTTGTTAAAAACACGTTGAATATTGCCTTTTAATCACTTCTATCTTTATGTCCATTAAACCTGTTATTCATCTTGACTATTTGCAGTTAAAATGGATAATCATTTTTTGTTGGTATTTTTTTGTCTAAAATATGTATAGGTTCTCCGGGCATATATCCCAGTTTAGAAAGAAGATGTATAAAATCATTTTACCCAGTTACAATGAAATGACAAAGCCTTCCTTTTTGCTTCCTACTGTCCATCAAAATAATAGTTTAATACATAGGCTGTTGCCAGGGCTGAAAAATGATTAGTCATCTCCTGAGGGTGAACCCTTTCTGTTTCACACCAAAGTGCCTCTGGTCTGCTCTCTCCAGTCCCAGGTTGCCGTTCACATTCCTTTGGTGGAATGCACTAGTATTAATGACGCTGCCAGCACTTACTGTTTCCTAATTATTCCACCCAAACCCATCTGTAAAAATGTGTTACAGTTACATTTTATAGATCTTCAAGGGCCACCAACTTGATTAACTGTCATTAATTACACTGCATTTTTCTCGGCATCTATTGGTAGTAAGCATTGTTTTGGGATGGAGATAAAATGAGTAACACTTTTCCTTTAACACTTCCAGAACGGGTGTCCTATATTTATGGTGTGAGCCTGGAATTAAATAGTAGTGGGAAATCATGCCAGAGCTGTGACACACAGTGGGAGGCAGCTTCCCGCGTGCCAGTGGCATTTCTCATTCCAGGTAAAGCTCCTGGAGGAGGAGAGAAGAATGTGAATCTAGAAAACTAAAGTGTTTAACTGTACAAGGAGGAAAGGGAACAGGGCTTGAGTCCACGGGGTTGGAAGACAGTCATAAACTTGTCCCATCAGCTGACATCCAGAATAATCCAACTCCCCCTCTGGGACCAACTTCTCAAGCTGCCTGGCCAGCAGTGGGCAGATACACAGGCCCTGCTCTGTGCCAGGTCCTTGGCCTCTAGGGACCCAGAGCCAGACTTGATTTCTACTCTCCTTCAGCTGACCAAGTTTCAACATTTCAGCTGTCCGGGTGCCCGATTGCATGAAGACACACTTTCACTTAATCAAGTTAGCCCCAGCAAGGCTGTGTCACCCGTTTGGGGCAGGGAGCAGACATAGCAGGTTGAGATCATCATTTAGTCAGTGTGCTTCTGTCTCTTAAGGAGGGGAGCGGATTCCAGACCCTGGGCACTGTCTGTGGAGATGTCACAGGTTTCCTCCCACATCCCAACGGTGTGCACATGAGATTCATGGTGTACTCAGTTGTCCGGAGTTGGGGGGGGGGGGCGGCGCGAGGGGGTGTCCTTTCCAGAATTGGTGCCGCCTTGACCCTGAGGCTCCAGCCACCTTCAACCTGACCTGGAATAAGGGTTGGAAAGTCAGCGAAGGGACACATGATTATTGAATATGAGAAGCACGTTGAATCTTTATTCAGAGGTTCGGTGATGTTTTTGTGATCAGAAATATCCCCTAGGAACTTCACTCTTGTTTATATCAACGTGCCTGCTAGTCAAAATGGTTGCGTCATGTGTTGTTTTGCTTGCAGTTGCAGAGTCTGAGAACCCGTGAGCGACTTCAGGTGAGGACTGACTGCCGAGTGGAGAGGGCAGTGGCTGGCCGGCGAGGTGTCAGGGCTGCAAACACGGGCCCCGGCAGGGAGGAGGCCTTTCGTCTCTAGGCTCAGACAGCTTGTGTCTAATAAGCACCTCCTCCTCCATTACACACATGTGAAATACCTTGGCCTCCCTTCATGACCACCTGCCAAGACTTAGAAACGCTTTTCCCACCAATGGTGTGCACCAGTTGTCTTTCAACCCCCAGCAGTGAAACCAAGCCCCAAGACACTCACCCTGCAGTCAGTGCTTGAGGAGGACTCCTGAGTCCAGGGTTCTGGCAGGAACCAGGGGAGTCTGGGTTCCCCTCGCAGCCCAGCCATTCCCAGAAAGTGCTCAAACGCCCTGTGCCTCTCCCTTCCCGCCTGTGAAATGGGACGGTGCCTCATAGGACGCTGTCGGGATTACGTGAGTGAATACACGGGAAGTGTCCAGTGAGATCCCCGGCAGGCAGGAAGCTCTCAGGAAACAGTGTCACCTCAAAACTGGAGACGAGTAAGGCCTGTAGTTCATACGTCTCAATGGACATGTGCTTCGGAATGTGTGTAAAGATCTGTGTGCACTGACATGTATCCACAGGGCACAAAAGTACGTAGTCACCAGTTTTCTGCACTTCCTGTTGCACAAACCATTTCCTGTTTCCAGGACTGCTGACATAGGAAGTAAACAGACAAGTCACCTCGTGGAGCCTGGGGCCCAGGCGGGCTGTGTTGTCAGCAGGGACCACAGTTGATCCACTGACCTGGGACCTCGTGCTTTTCAAAGCCCAGGTTTCAGCTGCCGGACAAGAGAAATGGCTCTGGAGCAGCACAGCAGATGTGGACGAGGGGAGACTGTCCTCCCGGTCCTGCCCTGTACCTAAACTGAGCTGCAGTTCGCGAGGGCCCGAGGAAGAGCCCGACTCTGGCCGGCCCAGGACCAGGGTGGGCAGGCACCCACCTCCCAGACTTGCGTGGAGCACAGGGGACACCTGCATGAACCCAGAATTACATTCTCCCACTGATGCCTGTGGGCTGACTCTTGAGTTTCGGATGTGATGGTCCTGCCACTGCTGGGCTGCGTGAGACCCTTCAGGGCCTTCTGCAGTCCCCACACAGGCCATAAGAACCAGCAGCACAGGGAGGGTGTCCGTTCCACCTGCCTGCCCTCCAAAACCATCTTTCTCCAGATCTCAGCAGACATTTGAGAAACAAAGCAATGAGCCGTCTTTGGAAAAAAAAAAAAAAAAAAAAAAAAATCAGATACCATCAGGAAAAAATAGCTCCTATTTTGAGGAACTTCAAATCTTTGAAGAGACAGTAGTTTCTGCAAGCCAGTTTCCTTAGATCACATATGAAGCAACGAAGACAGGGACAGGACGCGGTCGCCTGGCCTCCCGGAATCGAACTTGAACCCTCCAAGTGAACCCTTGGAAGTCTCGTCTTTAATGTGGCTAGATGGCTGAGACAGCTTTCCATAGTCCTGGGATCTGTCACCAAGACCAGCCTCCAGATCACTTCCAGAATTGTACTGAGTCGGCCAAACCTCCTCTCCGTGGCTTTCAGGTGGTTCGCAGAGAGTGTCATTTCAAAAGGAAGGCCAGGACATGCAGAAGTCAGGCAGCTGGAAAGAGAAAACCTTGCAGATGAACAGTCCTGTAATTCTGCATCTGACTTCACAGCGAATCACATGCCCCGTGCTAATACTAATGCTGAACAAAATCTCCATTTGCACATAGGTTTTCTCGTTACCCAGAGGGCAAGGCGCTATCACAGGACACGAGGGGCCATGATTCAGTCTGAACTACAGTTAAATCCCTGACATAGGAGCTCGATAAGAATTTTCTTCACTCTCTTTATGAAAGCAGTTTGCTGTAACTTATTTACGATCATTAGGCACAAAGTGAGAGTAGTGCTATGTAAACCACGGCTAAAACCTTCTTTCACCTGTTTTTGCTCCACGTCCCTAGGCAAAATCTCAGTCATCTCACCAAACCGTCATGTACTTTGTGAACCACACATATCTGAGCTCAGCACTTACACTCCCTCTGGGTGTCCCCCTGTCATTGCCTGCCCCCAGTCTCTCTGTCCTCTTGATCAGAGTCATGTCCTGACAGCTCACCGCCTCTCCATGCAGTCTTGGAGGTGTCATGAGTTACTTTACTCTTAAAACTGCTAGTGCGAGGTTCTAGAATCATTTTATTTATGATACAGTATGTGCATATCGGCACTCGAATATTTGCTTCCATAACCATCATAATGTCTCTCGTTGAACCTCCTGGATGGGAAACTTTGCTAGCATCTTGATAGAGCTTTTTAAAAACTACTTAACATAAGATTTATCATTGTTATTTATGCTTCACTTGACACTGCTTCCGTCATCTCAACTTTGTCTGTACAGCATCCATTATCCGTGTCACGCTAGCCGCCAAAGCAAAGAGGACTTGCCTAAGAATGAAGAGCACACGAGAAAACATCGCTAAAAGGCAAATATGCTAGGAAGTGAGCATAATAATGGTTTCATGTTGTAAATACAAAATTAGCACTTGTGGACTGCTAGCTAAATTTTTGATCATTTGTCTCTTCGTTCCTGCAGTATCTATGATGCTGCAACCTCCTAGTCATCCTAAGGTTCAGGGTGGTGCCATGTGCTCCAAAGAGCTTTAGGAGTTGAGCTCGGATGGAATTTGTTTCCAAATTCTTCATTGTTGACGAAGGGATCCTGGAGTTTATGTAATGCTAATATTGGAAAATATTGAGAGGCAAATTCAAAGAAAAATAAAAGGTTCCTTGGACCTCTTGCTTAATTTTTATTGGAATTAAGTGAAATCAATGGTCAGTCTCATAAAGCTGAAGAGTCCTCTCAACCATGACATATTTTCCCTTGTTAAGAATCAAAAAGAGGCCCCAGGTCTGGTGAGAAAAACTTCATGCTAATTAGACCTTACAGTTTGTTCTACCCAGGGCTCTTCTGCACAGTATCCAGAAGCTTCCATGGCCCAGCAGTGTCAACGGAACAGTTCAAGAACCAGTGCTCGCCCTCTGTAGTGGGAAGCCCCAGGGATTTCATTGTCAGCTGTTGGTGACCCCCTACATTCTTACAAGGGAGATTTGTAAAACCCGTAGTGTTTCTAATGAGCTAACACCGGCTTCCCCCAAACGCCGACAGGAAATTCTGTAGGACAAAGTCCTTGGGTCTGAGAATTAGGTTCAAGATGTATCCAAAGACCAGTGTCAGCCCCTCTATCCCCACAGCCTCCAACCCAGCCCCTGGCCTCCCTTTTTCCTTCTCCCCACCAGCTCCCTTTAGGCTTTCACTTCTACAAACACAAATAAGGAAAGGGACAACAGAGTTTTACTTACAGAAAGGTCAGAGTTTTAAAAATTACCAACATTGGGAAAATTACAAGGTTGCTAAAGAACTCAGGAAACACCAGCAGGGGTTCATGAGCTGACCTCATTTCCATTTCCTCGGAGACCAGGCTCAGCCATTTCCAATACTCCCTGAACAGTCTTGCTCGTCTTGTCTGTAGTTTCAGGTCCCTGGGGTATTACCCTGGCTGTTGGAGGACCCAAGCCCAATCTTTGACCTAGTGACCAAGAAGTCACCTCTTCCCCTCCTAGGCTTCTCCCTTGACCTGTAGGCTACTGATTCTGACCTTCGGTGTGCCATCGTGATCCCTACGGGGTGCAGCGCTGGTTGAGGTCTTGAGCATCTATCCTTCTGCCTCTCCTCCCCCACAGGAGACTCCAGCATTCTCTGACCCTGGAGTTGCCTCTGCCTTAGAGCAGGATGTGGGCCTCTGTCACTGCCTTAAAGTGAGGGAATCCAGTGGTGGGGAGCTCAGCTCTGCTGTGATGTGGGGCAGACAGCTTCATCCAGCCATCCTCAGTCGCCCTGGCTGCACGGTGCGGCACTAATAATACATACCTCTTAGCATTATTGGGCATGAAATGAGGCAGTGACTATCAAGCCCTTAGCATATGCCTGGAATAGCGATAAGTTGATCTTTTTTGTCTATCGTAATTGTTATTGACACCCAGTTACCACATTTGGACCACCTTTTCTGTGTCACGCCCGATATGTGGATTGGGAACAGAGTAAGTAATCTTCTCTGCCTTTAAGAAATTTGTGGAGTGGCAAAGGGTGTAAGTAAACCAAAAATTACAAAGCGGTGGGCTGCTTCTAATGGGATTGTGTTTGAAGTCCTTCGGGAACATTGATGGGCAGCAACCAACTCCACCTATGGACCAGGACAGGGAGGGGCGTATGGATCACTGTGGAAGGGAAGGCACTGTGCACTGGCCGGGCCCTGGAAGCTTAGTGGCTCAACAGCTATTCGAATTTCTTGAGCAGATCCAGGCTCCACCAGGCCTGGTACCCCACGGGAAAGCCTTCTGAGCCCTCATTCAGCCCCCAGCTCTGTCTCTGAGTTGCTGTGCTTAATCCAAAAAATGGCATCATCATGCCCTTTCCACTGACCCTTCCCCATGGGTCCCTCACTGGCTAGCCCTTTGCAAGCATCCTCTCATTTAGTCTCCTCAGCCGCTCTGTGCGAGCAATCTGTCTTGGATCAAATGATCAAATCCTAGCTCCAGACATTTCCAGTTGTGCAACGTGAGACAAGTGGAGCAGCCTCTCTGTGCCTATGTTTCTTCATCTAGTTTGCTGAGGCTTCTGAGCTGCTCTATGCAAAGCCCCTGGAGCATCCCTGGCTCATAGTTAGAACTCAGTGTTATGGTGTCAACCACAGTGCCTCTCATCTTGGATGGATGCTTTTGCACAGTAGTGGTGACATGGAACAGAGGCTAGTAGCAATTCACCAAAATGCATTTTCACTTCTTGCTGGACACACAGGTATTTCACATCTCCCACCTCTCTCCAAGTTATATATGGTCATGTGACTGAATTCTAGCCAATATGAGTGTGCCCCTTCCAGGTCTGGCTCATGAAAGTCACCCAATGTCCTCCATCATCAGCTGTCCCCTTTGGGCCAGCTGGAATAGAGACTTGCTGACGATGTGACTCCCAAAATGACTGCCTGGAGAACGACTGCTTTGCAGACCTCTTCACATGCACAGTTGTTGCTTAAATGAGAAACACACTTTGATTTTGTTTGCACTCTTGTGCACTTGGCTAGCAGCTAAGCCAGCCCTCCAATATAACTCACATTCACAGAATGAAGTGAAAGACCGACTTCGCAGGGGACTGCTGGAACAGTTGTCTGCCGGCCATGTTTCCCCTTGCTCTTGCTCCTTCCCATCAAAGAACCTCTCTGTGGCAACTGGTGTGACCCATGGTGGGCAGTCCACACAGCACCCCCATACCCTCCTAGCCCAAGCAGGGTACCAGCAATCATTGTTGGCATGCCTACTAAACTTCATGGGAATAGTGATCTCTCTTTTTCTGGTGGGATTGCTGACTTTAGAGGAGGGAAATATTTTAGGGGTCTAGTGGCCATGGTGGCAATTACCGCATGAAAAGAGTTGCCAAAGAAAAATGCCAACACAGGAGAGCAGAGCCAATATGGAAGAACATTCCCTTCTGACTCTCTTGGAACTGCATCCATTGATGTCTGATTCACATTTCCTAATTACCTCCATTTGAACTGAACTCATTAGAGAACTAGATTTCCTATTTGGGGAACTGCTAGTTCCCAATTTGCCTCCTTTGCCTCTTCCCCCAGTGTCTTTGGGCCTCTGACTCCTCACACTCTTTCCCCTCCCCCAAAACCTGCCCAGAAAGCTGTCTTCACATTAAATGAAGTAGTAAAATGTCTTAAATATCAGTGGCAGTAACAGGCCTGGTTTCCACTGAGGAGAGAATATTAGTCCTTGCACGTGGTCTCAGTGGATAATGTTCACTCTTTGAGTATGGGAGCAGCTTTACTGTTAAGGCTATAAAAACAAGATCCCACTCAACAGGAGTACTCACATTTTATAAGATTACACTGAACTTTTGTGAAAGATTTCTTAACTAGTGAATTTGGGAGTTGGAAGATTTATTTTACAAATTTCTTCCGGAAAATATGGCCTTATAATGGAATTTAACCAAGAATACTTTTATATATTTGTTTTTCATTTAAAGCAACAGAGTTACAAACCTAGACATTTGCAAAATGGGAAATAACTTGAATTAATTTCTACAGTTAGTTATGCAGGTAATCTTCCCAGATTCCACTTTAATCTGTGGGCCAAATGCAGCATATTGGTAAACTAATTCTCTAAATATATATAATCTGATTGTTTTGTCTCATAAGGATTTTATTTTGAAATTCTTACTAGTATAAGCCAATGCTTCACAAAAATGGAGAATTTTCAAAAACTCAACTGTTGACGAATATTTTCTTTTATTCTGGTGAAAACCTGAATGGCCTTTTGGACGCCCCAGTTATGTTCCCAATAATTCACTTACAGGCTCAGAGTTCAATAGCTCCATGAAACCAGGCTTCTTCGGAGAAAACGACTCCTCTAGCTTTAGCACATTTCTTTATCTTTGCCTCCCTTCACTCTCCTTACTCCGCACACCCCACCCCTTCGAAGTCCAGTGCCAAGAGCTGCAACTCCATGGAGAGTCCTTAGGAATGGAGTTTTGAACAATCCTGTTCGTGCTGGGGGCGGGGGAGTCTGGGAATCATTGTTTAATGTGTGCAGAACTTCACTTTAGGATGATGAACAGTTCTGGAGACAGTGGTGCTGGTCCCACCACTTTATGAATGTAGTTAATGCCACTGAATTGTTATCTTAAAAACTGGGTAAAATGGGGAGTTCTCTGCATATTTTGCCACAATTGAAAAATCATGTTCATTCTTCCTGTCTGACCTAGGTGTATACATTACTAAATATAGATGCTTCCCTCCCCTGGGTAGCAGCGACTAACAAGAATGAAGAAGCCGATCAAATGTAAAGTGTAAAGCAATTTCGTTCCTTAAAAAGCTACAAGACATAACAAAGCAGACACGTCCTTTGCCAGCTGTCTTTGGGAATCGCTCCCTGTGCCCATGCGCGGGAGAACGCCAAGCCCCTGTGGTATTGACAAGAACAAGATGAATGGCCCCCTGGAGACCATAGGGTTTGTATTCGAGTTTCCATCACCTTTTCATCCTTTTGTCGCCCTTCTTGATTCACATGCAGATTAACCCAGACCAGCTCCTCGCTAAAGACCCTTCTTTTTCACTCCAGTTTGGAAGGTAGAAGGCGCATCTAAATATTTATGAGGTTTTTTCTCTGGGGTTTATGATGGGCTCTTGTTGGATGTTGAGGAATTACGTTAATGAATGCGTGCCTGCACACATTGACACAGAAACCAGGCAAAGGGAGAAAACACACACACACACACACACACACACACACACACACACACACACAGCGCTTTGTCGGCACTCACCAAACAGTTCCCATGAAAAGGAAGAAAAGGGAGAGGCGGAGGAAGAGAGATTTAAAATCTGTTGCCAGGAGAGAAATAAATTGTACAGCTCAACACAAAAGAAAGAACAGTTTCATCTTTGCTTTCTGGAGTTGCAAATGTAACAAATGTTGTTTCACGTCAGTACAAATGTGAAATAAAACATGGTGATTGCAAAATGAGAACTGGCTGGCCTGGCTCTTCCCAGTGATGAAGAAACTTAAGGACAAGAGTTTCAGTATGGGAATGTCAGAGTTTATTGGAAAACAAAGCGCTAACCGGTTTTCTCATAAGCAGTGCTTTATGCATGATCCTTGACTATAGATTATTTGGGTACGAATCCATAAAAGGGTTGTTAGAATTTTTATTGTACTGCCCACAGACAGTGTCCTTTTCCCCTGTCTTTTCAAGTGCTTTGTAGACAGTGTTTTCATTAGGCTAGCTAAATTCCACTTTAAAGTGAATTTGCCCTAACTGTGTTTGCATGAAATTATGTCTAGTTATGGCCCAGACTCTAAATCATCCTTAATTATAGGTAATTTTTATGATATTTTAATAGATAGAATAATATATTCACACCCTGGAACGGAAATGCAGACATATTAATGGCCTTAATATCAAACTGCCAGAAACGGTCATCTTTCCAACCTTTAATCATCTTCCTCTCTGGGAACAGAATTCCAGGGCGTTCGGTCAAGGCCCTGCTCACAAAGGAGCAGAAAGAGCTTTAATATTTGTGTATCCGGATGTTAGGTTTAAAATTGTACTTTTTTCTTTGTTAAAAAAAAAAAAATGATACCCCTCAACTGGTGTTTACTTTCTTTTGTAGTTTTCATATACACAAAGATTAAGTTTTGTTATTTTTGAAAATTCTTGCGGGATTACAGAAATCCTTAGCCTGGCTCTTGTCACCAGTCTTCACTGGCTAGAAAAGGGCTGAGCCATCCCATCTCAGACCCCACATGGCTAAAGTGCTGCTCTCATTCAAGGAAGAAGGGTGAGCAGAAATGAAATCTCCAGCTTCCTTTTCAATGTGCAGAAGGCTTCCCTGTGCATTTTTTTCTGACAAACTAGAATGAGTCGTTGATGGCTAATGCGTGTTTGTTTCTTCCCTAGTAGCAGAAACTGCAGAACACATATTTTTATTTTCCACCAAAAAGCCTGTTGACCTGATTCTTAGTTTTTTGAAGTCCAGCTAAGAACTGATTCTGGTCTATTTGTTTATCTACTGTTATAATCTAAGCATTAGGTATTCTTAGGTTACAACCAGGCTGCTTGAAATACATTTCATCAATAAAAGTTAAGACAAAACATTCACCCAGAAATTTTTACCGGTCTTTCATCTGAAACACTGACAGGGAATTGTGTTAGCTCAGCATTATTTCATAGTCATTTATTGCTTACTTGTCTGAATGAATACGCAGTTGACTATATCTCAGTTTAAAGAAACTGTATCTAGGTTTAGTGAAAGTTTCACAAAGTTTTCCTAAATTCCCCCGGGACGGGGAGCAGGGGCCTGTGGAGGGGTGCGGGGAACACATTGATCGGAAGTCATATTAGAAGGGCATTTTGTAGAAAATTGGGAAATCTGTGCAAGTGTTCAATACATGTTTTTAAATAAATGTTCTGTGACTTTGACTTAAAAAATACAGGTATAAAGTTTATCATCAGTTTATTGTGAGCAAGTATGTATCATAAACATTACTCTTACCCCTATTGGGGGATGTATTGCTAAAGCCCAGCTTTGTCCCCATACGTGGAGCTACTGGAGGTTTCCTGGATGCATCATGCCTCTCGGGTTCACCTCCTGGGCAGCAGCCACCCTGGACAGGTCACCAGGCTGGGGCTGAGACTGACCCCTCCTGCTGGCCTGTTATACAAGCTACCCCAGAAGGCCCCGACCGCCATGGAATGAACTGAAGCACTCCAAGAAAGATTTCCCTTCACCGAAATTGTGTTTTTCAATACCTGCTTTACTTCTCAAAGTTCCTACTCGCTATAAAACTTGAAAACATGTGTGCTTTCTGGGAGAACATCTGTATCATTAAACTCTGACTGAAATGATCATGTTGGATTAAACTTAACAGGAAAAAAAAAAAAAAAGACTGTACTTTAAAACCCAGAATACACAGCGAGGAAAAGATAAGGCCCTTGCAACAGTGTCCTGTGGAGGAACATTCTAGAATGTGCTGAAACAGGGTTCCTTGGGAAACTGGGATACATTTAGGGTGGGATGGGGGTCATGGAGAGTGGCAGCAAGGACCTCTAACAGGGTAGAGGGCCCAGAGACAAACTTTGTAGAGTGAAAGTTTGTCCAGGAAAAAGAAACTTTTTAACTCATGAAATTGTACAGTGTCTTCATGATAGAATCCACTGTTAACAAAGCAAAGATGCAGACCTCGTATACTAATTATAATGCTGTAAATCGATAGGTGATTTCTGCAAGACAACCGGTAACATAGCAAAAGATTTCCTATTTTTTGTGCTTTGGGGCTCTAACTTCACCTCTAGGAACTTATTTTGTATGCATGGTCATAGGTGGGCAAGAATATAATAAAATTACTTCTAATGGAAAAGATTTAGAAATTTTGAAATATTCAATTTTTTTGTTTGTTGTTGTCATCGTTTCTGTTTAGCTATATTTTCAATAATCATTTTCACTAAGAAATCAGCAATAAAACATTTGTCCATGGTCAGTGAGTTCCTCTGCTCTCTGTTGACGGAGGGTCCCTTCCAAGAACTTCATGGAAACTACGCCATTGTCACAAAAATTCCAAAGATGTATGGAAAACCTGTGGATACTTTAAGAGTATCTTAAGGACAGTGCCTCTCCTGACGTCCAAATAAAACAAGCAAAATGTCTGTGAAACGGTTATGTTTTGACAAATACAGACGACAACTGAAAGCTCTAATTGAAGTGCGTATATATGTATATTTCTTTCTGAAAAGTTTCTCATCTCTCATTTGTTCTTTAAGATGCAGCCAAGTCCATCCCTTCCCTTTGATCTAATCTCTGGGTTGCCCCACCCCCTCCCTGCAACTTCATTACCATGGAGTCTCATGCAAATAGAAAAGTGCTGCAGAACGTCTTCTCTCAAAACAGAACTGATCAGAATGTGTATTAAAACAGCAAGAAAGAAATGAAAACATCTACATGAAGTCTTAACTCAGAACTGAAATATTAAAAACGACAGATTTGCAGTCAGTCTCATTTTTCACAGCAGCTTATCTCATGGCATGATTTTTGTTTCTCACAATATTTTCAAATACACGATCCCTGAAGCCTTCACCTACCTCATCTCAAACTTTAAAAATGATGCCCGTTTCAGCAGGTTTTCACAGACAGAGTTCTCCAACCTGATGTGAACTGACAGACCAGCCCCAACCATTTTCATGGAAACTCTGGGAATCTGTTGTGACACATAGTGACATTTTCCAGCCCCAAACTGAGACTGCTGTACATCAAGACACGCGTTTCACAGCTGACCCGAAACCCAAATTGAACTGAAAATTTCACTGGCCAACTGCCAAATTCAAAACTTCCCCTATCCTCTGATGGTGTGTGTACACATGTCCTGACTCATCTGAAAATGGGTTTGTAAACAGGTCAGGGAAAACTGTCCAAGAGTTTTCTCACAAGGATATAATCATTACCGCTGGTCAATCCAGAGGGCTGGAGAGCAGGAGGAGACAGCCAAACGTTTGCTTTTTAATAGTTGATGACTTCTTCAATGATGTGACTTGTCTTTATTGTTTAATCCTAGAGTTAGCTACCCAGTTAAATCGAATTTTATCATCTTAAATCTGAATTGTCATCATCTAAGGAAGAATTCTGGGGAGCAGCGTCTCAAGTTATGCTTGTGTTACTGTCATCAGTATTTGAGCATGTGGTTAAATCAGCTAATATTGAGTCATTAATGCTTCCAGTGGGAAAGTCCTGCTTTGTCTTGGCCTGTGGCTGTCAGAGTTTGGGGCTTGTGCATTCCTCCCCTGACCCCAACAATAACAGTATTTCCACCTTGGACGGTTTGGTATGTTGGACTACCTGAAACAACAACAATAAAACTTACATGCCAGTGATCTAGGCTAGCTTTTGACTAATATCACCCCTGTACAGCATTGCACAAGGACATGAAAACCAGGGCAGACAAGTTAAGAGCCTACCAACCCTGGCTACTTGCCTTAAGGAATACTATGCCATTTAGAGAGTTGCTGTATTTCAGCTTTGTGGCTGCCTTCTGTCCGCCATTTTGGTAGTCACCTGGATTTTTCCAATGAACAATTTAATGCCAGTTCTTGGGTACTCTTGATTGTTAAAACCAACTGATAGGCAAGAGAAAGTGAAGCATAAGTCTTATGTAAGTCTCAATTCAAAACATAATTCAGCTATAAAATTCAGTCTTCCTAAACTATGTGAATGGAATTTGTTTGCATAAATCTAATTCCACCAAAGGCTTCTAAACTGTGAACTAATTACATGATCTAATTTTGGAGCTTTTCCAAACTTAATCTCTGAATTAGTTATCTTTTGCTATTCTTTTATGTGTCATCCTGCCTTTTCACATTTCATTAGGTATCAAAACCTAGAGAGACAAAGAATTAGCTATTTTTATTTTATCAGACTTCAAGATAATGGAAAGTGCTTTATCCCAGTTAGAGTTGCGGAAGGACTTGGGTGTTTCCTAAATCAGGTTACAGTGGAAAGTAAAAGCACAAATAATAATGGACAGCAGTATCTTAAAATATGTTTGGAAATAATCCTAAGAAGGACGGTTATTTCTCTGAATTCAAAACAATTTTTAAGAGAGGAAGAAAGAGAGAGGAAGAGGAAGCATCGGTCATTTTGGTTTTTGATTTTATTTGTTTGTTTTAAAGAAACATCTTCACGTATTTTTATTTAGTTGTTCATCTGGGTGGTCCCCCAGCTCCAGGATGCAAGCCCAGGACTTGGGATGTCCGCGGTTGTGCTTGGTGGGAAGTGGTGAGACTACTGCTCCCCCAGGGTGCACCTCCTTTTGGGTTTTCACCCCAGCCCCAGGTCTTGAGCCTGGGTCCTTGGGCTGCAAGTTGTTCACACACTAGGGTCTCAGCTGCCTGAGCCACAAGGGTGCACCCTCAAATTGTATTTTTAATTGACGTGAACCACTGTGTGTGCAGGTCTGTGTGTCTGTGTGTCTGTGCAGATGGAGGCTGAAGTGGGCTTGGAAGGAGCCCTGGATGTCCCACTGGAAGATGCTTAAAGCCTTTGCTGATGGTTGGGCAGCAGGGAAGTCATCACCTGTCTCGGAACTTGTTTCTCATCTCAACTTGAGACTGCTTTTCCAGTCTATGTCAAGGGCTTGTCATAGAAATCAAAGGAGATAGTGCATGTGAAGCTTTATTAACCACATGGAATAATAGGGTTCAAATAACATGTACCAGTGAATGACAGCCACGCCATCAACTCAAGTACGATTCGGGGCAGTTTATTTAACATTACTGGGCCTTATTTATACATGATGGGGCATGTTTGGGGACACCTGGGGGTAGAAGTGGCATTGCAGTGAGACATACCAGACACATCCATTAGTCATGACCCCTTTGGTTTTTTTTAAGGAACATAAACTCAACTGGAAATCATTTCAGCAAAAAAGAGAAAAAAAAGTGTTTATCGAAAGTCTCAAGTAACCATGGCAAAGCCGCTGAGCCTCGACAACCACTGGAGCCAGAATCTGAATGCAAGCAGGACATTCTCTTTTCTCTGCATATTGTTTTTATTTTCACAAACTTCCCAGTGTGGCTGGCACAAAGCCACAAACCCACTTCTTCACTCCTCATCTCACAATTTTGCCACAAGATTTTTTTTTAAACGTACTAAAATCATCGACCTCCTGGGCCCCTTGAAAAGTCCCAGGAAAGACTTTGGTGACTAAGGCCGAGTCAGCACCCAGCGTGGCGTTTCCACTTGAACCAGGCAGTTGCAAAGCAGTTTTCCCCCAGTAAGAGAGGTGGTGTCCCCAGAAAGGAGAGGGCCCCAGTCCAGTGGGCTGCCCGAAGCACGGGCCTTCTCTCTGCCGCTCTGGTGGAAAGGTTGCTTAGACTGACCCACAAAGTTCTCTGTCAAGTGTGAAAAACAAAATCCACTTTTGTCTTCTGTGATTGAAATGAAGGGCAAAGTAAAGGTGCCTTAAGCACTGACAGTGTTTTGGGGGTCAGAAGGAAACTGTTCCTCTAGTTCTCCGCAAAGAGTGCCTGTCTGTAATCTCCACTCTTCCAGTTTATACTCTTTTCTTCTTTTTTTTAAAGGAAAGGTGCAGGCAGGAATGAAGGTGAGTGGGGAGACCGGCAGGAAGAGAGAGGGGGAAGAAACACTGTTAGTTAAATGTTCATCTGGGTTGTTCTACCAGCTCCAGGAAGCAAACCCCATTCCCCCCCACATCTCCACACTCACTGCCAGGCTCATGGACTGCACTTGACTGGAGGCAACTGACATAACCACTACTCCACCAGGGTGCAGTTCAGTTTATAATCTTGTGAAAGCACAAAACCAGTTTAAAACAATTCTCTAATTCTCTTGTTAATAAATAGTACTACAGTATTTCAGAAGGTTGTTGGTTTTTTTTCATTTTTAAAATGGCATTCATCTGCTAAACCGTGTATACAGTTTACTTAGGGCTACCAATAAAATGTTTCCAATTAGAAAAATGTAAGTGACAAAAAGACATTATTTATAATGTACACATAATTGACTGTGTTTAGATTATCACCTACGGAAACAACAGTGGAATAATGACACAGATAGATTCTTTAATATGACGCCAGTTGAAATCTCTTTTAAAATCTTCATTTTAGGTTGGTGTGTAGGACATGCCCATTGCTGAGCAATTTTCAGTGGTCATAGCCCGTGGTATGCCCTATAGATGGAGTTTTTTTAATAATAGTTTTTTAAAATAATTTTGATGATAATGTTAATTCTAATAGCATTTATTTAACCCAAATGGAGTTATCTTGTGGTCCTGCGGTGGGGACTTGCATCCCACTTTCCTTTTCCTTAGTCCCTCAGTTAGACTCAGCATCTCTGCCTGGGCTCAGGTGAGCACCGACTACCTGGAGTTAACTTCATTTTTTTCCTCGCTGCCCATCAGGGCTTACGTACACAGCATGTCCTTCCAGACTGAGGTGAAAAGTCCTGCTCTCGGAGAGACATCAGTCCCGTTGACCTCTCTTTGGGGGGGCTTCTTGATTTTGATGATTATTTTGTATGTGATCCAGCATCTTCTCTGGCACCCAGGAACGGCTTGGTGCTCCTTCTCAGCTCGCTGCATGTATGTGCTCGTCTCTCAAAGGCCAACCTAAGTGAGCACCATGTGCCACTGCAGGAGGAGGGTTGTTACCTTCCGGGCTTCCCAAAGAAAAGTAGTCGGCATATTGCTGTAAATGTAGGCTGCACAGTGGACAATCTTTGTCAATTCATCCCCCTGCCTGTCCCCAGGGGGACCCCTCTCCTGATGGGAAGCTGGGAGTGGGACCTGGGTGAGGTTTGCCAAGGCCTTTGTCCCTCTCGGCCTGGGGTGTGAGACCGAAGAGGTTGGCACACCTCCTGACCACAGCTGTAATGGGAGAGCAGAAGGATAAAGGCTGAAAATAATATTCTGGGGTGAGGGCCAAGGTCGTGGCCAGCGAGTGTGTCTAAAGCATGTCATAAATTAAAGGTACTATTGGAAAACTGGGAGCTGATTACAGAGCCAAACTATGTGCTGAGCCCTGGAGCAAGCCCAGGACGGCCGGAGGGAGGAAGAGCAGCAGGCCATCCTGTCGAGGTCAGTTAAGTGTTCCCACCCCCGGCTGGCTGTCCGGACAGTCCCACACACACGGCTAAAGCGTGCTTGCTTATTTTCAAGATCATTCCATATGTTCCCGGGGATTCCCCTAGTTAATTCTGGTCTCCTAAGCCCTTCACAGATGGGCAGAAAATTCTACTCTTTAGTTATTCTAATCACAAACAAGCCATTACAGATGCAGCATTTATTTCAGGTTTGATCATGCTACCTTTATCCAAATAGAAACCAATCCCTGCTTTTGCGTAGCCTGCAGAATCACCAGTGTGCCTGTGTCCTGAGGGCAGAGAAAGCCCAGCAGTTAAAGGTACTAATGCAGCAGCAAGCAGCGACCAGCACCCCGTCCCCCAGAGAAGGAGTGATTGCTGATGGAGAGCGGAGGGCGGATGGACGCTGCTCCGTGACAGTTTCCATACTTTATCTCACTCACCAGACACTTCCTCCTCTTCCCTCCTCTTCCTGTGGGGACTTTCTCCTACATGCCCAGAGCCATAAGACCCCAAAGGAAATAGGAGCACTTACTGAATCTCTAAATCACTGTCCAATTGCAAGACCAGGCTTTCAGTTACAAATTCCATAACATGAAAATGCACCATTCACCTTGACAAAACTTTTCAAAGTCCAAGTATAATCTAATCACCTCTACAATGCCATTGACCTAAAACCTCATGCTTGTCTCACACAAAGACAAAAACTACGCTGACACCTGCTATTCAGTAAATTGTTTAATTCTTTAAAAAAAAAAAAATCATTTCCGAGTGCACCTGTGTGGCTCAGGCGGTGGAGATGGCTAAGGTGCGGATCAGTATAAAGCTCAAGGACTCAGGTGTGAGACCCAAAGGAGGAGGGGGTACGTTTCTGGCAGAAAGCCAAATACATAGAGCCACCCCAAATTTGCACACATTCCAACTATTCCGACGCAATTACCAAATTGAGTTAATTTTCTTATGTTATTTGACTTCGAAAAACAGATGAATTCTTTCTACGAACTTAAGGGAAGGCTCTCTCTTTCTTTGCTCCCCCCTCCCCCAGATTGGAAGAAAGGAAGGGAGGGAAAGAGAATGGAGGCAGGATGGAGCCCACATCCCTCACCACTCTGAACTATGTGATTGTAGGGAGACCCACCTTGGTGACAAGAGATGGGCAAATCCAGGTGACCCATGAATAATCCAGGGTCAACTGTACTTTTCATCCTCTGGGCTTTCTCATCTGGTGTTATTTTAAAAAGTCTTTTTTTATTCCCAACCCCACTGCCCATTGAGTGAAATTTATCACTTTTGTAAAACCTTTCATTTTTCTGGTAGAAAAGTTCAAACCTGGCTGAGGACTGTATTTCTGTCATCTTCGTATCCAAGGATTTATATGCATGGTTTCTCTTAACATTAATTCTCTTTCAATCAAAATATGAGCGTGTCACTTAAAAAAAAAGAAAGAAAGAAAGAAATGGTTGGAAGCACATGATTCTTTTCTATCCAGTGACCAGAAAAACAGGAGTAGTTACAGCTTGTCCCTAGATGCGACTAAGTAGTCTTGAGAAAATAAACGACTCCCCTTCCAGACTTATAGTTTGGGGGAGAGAAATGTGAGGTGATGTGGAGGTAACAAGAGGGTAGGTGAATGGCATTGGGGCTGCTGCCCGGGGTGTGGAACTCCAGCCACCATCGGTATCCCAAAGTGTTCACCATTCCGGATGAACACCCCCTTCCATGTCAGAAATGAGGAAGACTTGGCCTGATGGATGGTCAAGAGTTTATTTTAATTTTCTTTGGGGCAGTGGAAAAGGAGCTAAAGAGACAGGGAGGGAGGAACTTTCGTTGAAATGCTAAGCCCACCATATTGGATTGCCAGAGGCCCAAGTCAATTCCTGTGTGACTGTGGATACCTCACTCCTTCTCCTTGGGCTTTCCTTACCTTTATGACGTGAGAATTCAATTATATTCTCCCTCACATCTCTTCTAGTTCCAACATTCTCTAATTACAGCAACCAATGCCAGCAAGAATTGTAAGATTATTATGTGAGCAATGAAGTCTCAAATGTGAATTCAAGAATGGATTCCTATGACACATTGAGCATCATGGCTACAGTATTATTTTATCAAATAACCTCAAGGAATATCTTGAGATAGAGCCTTAATAACAAAGCAGTAAATTCCAGACAGCAGGGGAAATACCCTATTTTATGAACAATTAGAGGAGCAGACTTTGTTATTTTAATAAGGAGAGCAATAGTTTATTAGCCTCCCAGTGTATTAGGTATTATTAGGTATTATTAAAGCCTTTATAGCCATTTCTTCATTTAATCTTCCCAATAGTCCTGTGAAGATGTTATACCCATTTTAGAGATGAGAAACAAAGTCTAAGAGAGAATAAGTAAGTTTACAGCATTCGCTCAGATCAGACCACAGTCACACACCATGTGACTCTGACTCTATACTAATATTCTTCAACCCTCCACTCTATTACCCACTCTTTAGCAAATCTGAAGAATGCACAACAGTATAATAATAATAAAACCTGCAATACCTCCTTAAGTCAGGAATTTCGGTTTGATAACAAATTATCTCCTGGGCTTAGTACAGGGTCTACTCCAAGTTGGCTCTCACTGAAAATTTGTGTAATGAAAAGTAACCACCTACTTATGGACAAGCGCTCTGTCTCCTTGGCATTTGCCATCTGGAAGTGTGTTGTCCTTGTCCTTGGTGATAGAAATGTTCTTCATCATCGTCGTCCAACTGGTAACCACCAGCATGTGAAATGTGGCCGAAGAAGTAAATTATTCAAATGTATTCATGTTAATGAATTTCGTTTTGAATAGCCACATGTGACTAGTGGCTGCCATATTGAATAGTATGGGTCTAGGTTACAGTTTGGAGAAAATGCTTAACACACGGTAAGAATCTGGGAAATCTGAGAAAACAGGGACTCCTTGAGATTAAATATCTTGCCCTAAAAGCCATAAATTAGAAGAGATAGAACCATTATTTGACCCCAAGATATTCTTTTCTTTTCTTTTTAGTAAGACAAACCTTTTTTCCCATCTTCAACCCTCTTCTCCTCTGGTAACGCAGTTCTGTTATCAAAGTTCACTGACTTATTTTTATTTTGTTTTTATCAATTCATTTACTTTGTTTCCTTACCTCACAGGTGAAATTGTCCAATAATCTCTCTGACTTATGTCACTTAGCATAATCCCCTCACATTTCTTCCATTTTGCTATAAATGGCAAAGTAGTAACTTTTTTTAAAAGCTGTATAATATTCTCTTGTGCATATACACCACATTTTATTTGGTCATCTACCATTCAGCACTTAGGTTGTTTCCATTTCTTAGCTGTTGTAAACAGTGCTGCAGTGAATACAGGGTGCATTTCCTCTTTGAGTTAAAGATTTCCTGTTCCCTCAGAAGTGGGACAATTTTCAGGTTTTAGAGAAGATGCCATACTGTTTTCCACAATGGTTTTACCAATTCTGAGTTTTTCTGATGTAACCCAGACTCACTTCCTCCATCATCTTCCTGCATGAGATAACTGCAAAATGATTCAAGAATATTGGTCTAAGAAGACTGCACACATAAGCAAGTGAGCATCACAGACGGGTTTCTACCACTTGGAATGACTTCACATGGCAAACCAGACCCTCCCTTGGAAACGGGAATCCGTTGTGTTTTAACACAAGTTCATGAGTTTAGGACACGTTACAGCCAAAGGGGATTTGCAACCCGTGTTCAGGCCCTGCTGTCAGCAAATTCACACTACAGTCCTGCCACTTCATTTGAGCTGTAGAAATGAAATAGCAGTCCTAACAGCCATAGAACACTTGAGCACAAGGATAGATTGGGGAGAGCTCGGCAGGGCGGCAGAGTACCATGACTCTCAGGCAGTACTCCTCAGCCTTTTCGTCTTTCTAATGTGCCTTTATTTACCCCTTCCTAGTTGCCCTCTCCCCTGGAGTTTTAGTGCCACTGAAAACTGTGTCTGCTTTGGTACTCTCAGTAGATCTGTGTTTTAGCCATAAAAATAATATCTCGCACCCCCCAGGGAGTAATTGTCATCACCCAGTGTGTGGGGAGATGGGGTGTTCTCATCTTGGTTGAGATTGCTCTAGAATGGATTAACTTCTTGGCAGTGAAGGAGAAAGTGTAGAAAGACCTGGGCTCCCACCAGACTTAGGTTTGGCTCCAGCTCTGCAAGATGATTTAGGCAACACAGTTTCTGGGAAACTGCAACTTTTAGCAAAAGGAATGAAAGCAGGTCCTCACATAACACCATCTTGTTCAATACTGACCAGAATTGTTTTTCTTTTCATCCATGTTGTAGCAAACAACGTTAATTCAAGAACTGCTGTCTTAATCTCTGTTTTGCAAGCTTTGTTTTGCCTCTCTGTGAAATGGGGACAAAAATACCTGCCTCCCTTCTTGGTTGTGAGTATTGCATGATGCACTGGAAATTCACTAAGATCATGTGACACGGATAGGTGCTCACTAAAGATTGGCTACGTTGGTTAATTTTTATTAATACAGAAATGTTCTGACAAAGCGGCTAGTTTCCATACCTCTTGTCTGCTGGAGGCTGCCATTTTGGATTTTTTAAGAGACGACTCATAATGCCTAGAAACAGCCACATCTTGCAGAAGTCACTGTTCCAAGAGAACCAAGGTCCCATCTTCTTCCCTCCTGAGTCAAATCTCCCAACACTTAAGAAGGCCCTTTAGAGTCTATGAGATGAAATCACAAGCAGCATTTGCTTAACATAAAATATGCACATTAACACTATCTTAATTAGATGTACATGTCTCTGAAGATATAAATAAATGCTTCCTTTTTGATATGTCTGATTTAATAGCCTAATAACAGGGAAATGTTGCCGAAATCTAATTCAGGGGGTGAGGGAGAAATTAATAAACTCAAATATTTAAAGCTCAACAGCAATTAACAACCCATTTAAAATAAATTTCTGAATTCTAATTTTATTTATCCTTCTCCAACCAGGACTAAGCCTGGGCTTCATCATAATTCATTTTCACACCTAACAGGGTGCTTTGCCCTTTGCTTGGGAGGCACTTTCAAATTCCATTATACAGGGGTAGCCAACCGTGATGCCCAATCGCAGGGAGTGGAAATTCGAAGGTCCCACCTGAATTGCCACAGGTCCTGTGTTTCCCATCTTCCCTGTGGACTCGCTTGCTTCTCACACCTCCTGGAAACTTGGATTTTCATTTTCGTGCTCCTGTTTCATTACACACATGCACCTAGACAATCACAATGCTTTTTTCTTGAGGGTCTCCAGTACTCAGAGAGTGTCCCCATTAGTGACCCACAGGGCAAAACCCTCGTGCTGACCTTTGTGCACCTACCGAGGGAACATGAAAATGAATCTCTGAGCACAACACCAGGATGCAACCCCTCCAGGAATGAGGGAAGGACCTGGTGTGGGCTTGGCACCTCGCAGTTCCCCCACCTGTACCTGTATTTAATGGACAAAGCTGGGGAAAGCCGGAGGGAGGTGCTGCAAGCCTACTGTGGTAGAGACATTGACCTGATAGATGCTGAGTCCAGCCTGGGATGCTAGAACACAGGGTTGGAGAGAGCTGAGCCACCCAGGGGTGGTTTCTTTAACAATCTTTTCGTTGGATAGGCCCAGTAGGGGACAAGTGAAAGGAAAAGAAGGGAGAGTGAAGAGCTACTGTGAGATTTCACGAGTGTGTGAAAGGTTAGTGTCTATGTGTGCAGGGCATGAGGTGCCCTTGAAGGAGAAGTGACTGCCATTGGCTTCCTCCTTCTAGTATAACTTCATTATGTCCAACAAACCATTGGTGGCCTTTTCTCTGAGACCCTTCTACGCCCAAGTCAAGGGCTCCAGCAGCCACGTTTGTACAACAGGAGTCTGTCTGCCAGTTGGTTTTAGCTGGGGTCCTTCTCGATGAGCTTCTCCCTTCCAAAATCGCGGAGCTGGGATTTAGCGGTGCGACCTCTGCTGCTCACTGGAAGTGGGGTCAGGCAAATCAGGATGTTGCAGTTGATGCTGTGCGATGGGGTGGCCATGGTCAGCTGCTTCACAGAGGTGAAGAAAGCTAGGGTGAAGAGAGAAATGAGGCAAAGGGGGCAAACTTTGATGCGAGAGTAAGCCTTGATCCTTTAAGGTCTGCCTCTGCGTCTGATGCATGGACATTATTTATCCAAGAAATAACTTCCTCTTTTTTTTCTTAATTGAAGCTCCTGTGGGTCAAGATATATGTCCCAACAAAGCCCTCCAACTAGTCATGATGACCAAGGAGAGTGATGGACTCTGGAATGATGGAAAAGCCGTGGACCCAGGTGAGTGGAGTCCATCCACACGACGTGACCTGTACCACCTAGATGCTGTGGGGAAGATAGGACACAGGATGGCCTCGGTCTTGGGTGAGAGAGTGCAGTGTTCCCAAGGGTCCCCAAGCGCACTGTGCTGCACTTTGGAGGTGTCTCTTAGAATCAGGCCCAAGTCCCTGAAATCATCAGGCTCTCCGTCCAAGAGGATGGAGTCATTTCCTGGGGCTGCCATCACTACCTAATGGTTTCAAGCAACAGAAATCTAGTCTCTTGAAGTTCTGCAGGACAGAAGCCCAATGTCACCATGTTAGCAGGACCGTGCTCCCTCCAGAGGCCCCAACAGAGATCATTCCTTGATGCTTCTAACTTCTGGGATTGCCGGCATCCTTGGCTTGTGGCCACATCACTCCAATTCCCAACTGTCTTCACATGGCCTTCACCACTTCTCCTGGCCTCTCCTCTGTCAGTCTCTTAGAAGAACACCTGCCATTGGATGCAGGGCTCACGCATAAAGTCCAGGATGATTTCATCTCAAAACCCTTGAAAATATCTACAAAGACCCTTTGTCCAAAAAAGTCACAGTCACAGATTCCTGGGGCAAAGATGTAGAAGTATCTTTGGGGGGCTTTTTTTCAACCCCACTACTTATGGTAAATAGCAGAGGGAATATTCATTGTGGAACATAGAATTGAAGCATCTTTCCTGTTGCTTCATAGTTAAATGTTTGTTTATCTTCATTTTTTGAGCTTTCTCTTGCTACATAATAGACAGTTTATTATTATTGTTTTTTCTTGTTATCCTTCCCCTGCTCTCAGATCTCAGACCCAGGTCTTTGGACTTTACATAGCCTGCACCTTAGCCACTGAGCCCCAGAGGTCAGTTAAGGCCATTTATTTTTCAGGGGGAATTTTGTCACTTGGGCTGCTCAGGGGAGAGAGGTAACCAGGTTTTTCAGTGGGAGATTGAACAAGAGAATAGGATATTGCAAAAGGAACCTAAACCAATCATGCTATAAGTTTGTACTATTTCCACGTGGAAGACTGAGGTGTAGGAGAGGGGGCAGACAAGGAGGGGAAACATGGAGGCCACCCTTGCAAGTCTGGAGCAGTGGCTGCAGCTGAGGGGTGCAGGCCACTGGGTGAGCAAGGCTCAGGGCAGCAGCAGGCAGGAGGAGTCCGGCCCGAAGGTACATGAATAGGTGAGATAAGCAGAGGGAGTGAGGACCTAGGCAGGGTATACTATATACTCCCTATTAGTTAGGCTTCTGTTTTTTCAAGCACCCTTACATGGTAAAAGGATATTTGATAGCTCCTACTTAGAAGTCCAAAAAGAGCCCAACAATCTGCTTCAGAAAGCAACTCGGCGTCCAGAGCAGAGGTTATCACCGCAGAGTGACACTTTCTAGAATGCTCTCCCTGACACATTGCTGCTCCCAGAGCGTCCAGGAGCCCTCTCCACAGTCACACTTCCCCAGGAGAGGGGACCCCATCAGCGTGAGAGGCGTCGGCACGGTGGCTGTAGGCTGGAGACGTCACCCGAGTTGGGGTCTGTGACAGATGGGCAGCAGGTGGCCACAGGACAGAGGGCCTCTAAAGCTGGACCGGAATTGATGGGCCGGAGAGCATGAGCAGAGGCCGACATGGGGTGGCCGGGCCCTGAGTAGGAGATCACAACCCTCTGTCTGAGGATCCTCTCACTCTCCTAGCGTCCCCAAGAGTCCCAGCGAGACACAGGTGGCCTATATCCCTTTTGTTAGAATTCAGCCTGAGCTGTTTGAAGACACAAGAGCACAGACAGGCCTGCCCTTAATTGTCAGAGGGACGCCGGCACTGTGATGGACCCTCTAGAGGACCCCTCTGTATTCTCACCCCGGAGAGGAGGGAGGTGGCCAGTACCACCCTGGTGAGGCTATAAAGTCAGCTGTGGCCTCGGAGACCCTCTAAAACAGACTTGGGGTCCCACTCGGTCCTCACACAGCCCTTGGGGTTCGCGGCCTAGCAGCCGAGATCATGGGCTCCAGACCCTGGGAACTGGTTCTGCCACGGATGACTGCAGTTTCTAGTCCCTCAGTGTCTTCACCCTTTACCTGAGATGGGTGAGAGGGTGCCTGTCAGGGGCCCTGAGCATCAGAACAGTGCCTAGCAGGTCGTCAGAGCCCCCTGTGGAAAGGTCCAGCGCCAGTCCCACCGTCCGAGAGAGACGGACACGGGGAGCCCCGGGAGTGCCCTGTCCCCGTCTACGTGCCAGCAGGCGCCCGAGAACTTGCCTTGGGACCAAGACGCACTGTCGGGGCTTCTGGTTCCGGGAGGGTCAGTGCTGACAGGCTTCCTTCTCGGGAGCAGGCGCGGTCCCGGCCCTCTGGGATGAGATGCAGTCTGACCTCTCAGCAGACAGTTCTCAAAAAAGTACCCTTTTCATAGTTCCCATGACATGTATATCTCTGCATCAATAATAAAAAAGGTACAATTGGAACAATTTATGAATATTTCATACGTAGCAATCTAAGTTTTTAATGCTCGAAAAGTGATAGAAAGTGTTGACATGCCGCCCACCTGAGTCCTTCTCAGGTACCAGTGCAGAAGCAGCCAATGTGGAGGAGGCCTCTGACCTGGTCCTGCTCTCCCAGGGACGTGACTGCCCTCCCACGGTAACCAGGTGCTGGGACACCCACCTGGGCTTCCTCTGAGCTTGGCAGGTGCAAGACAGGCCAACTGGGAGCTCCCTGGGAGACTGGGGCAGCTCAGACACGCAGCAGCCATGGGCAAGCCACGTGGACTGCCCTGAGACTAAGGGATTCTTGAAGAATATCTGCAGTAAAAAGGTGAAAGGGGAAGAGCCTACGTCCCACAGCCTGTGTGTCAAGGGCTCTCCCTGTCATAAGGGTGCTGGGTTTCTGGGTCTGAGGTCCAAGACCCCCTGCAAAGCTTGATTCCTCACTGGCTCTGGCTCTTTCCTCGCTGGAGAACTGCGACACCAGGGGACGTTTTGGAGCCCATGACCATGGACCTGGCGGTGAAGGCAGAGGTCGCCGGCCCCATGAGACGTCTCTCTGTCCAGGTGCCTTTTGTTCATCTGTGGCCCTCTGGGCAAGTGAGTATGTCTGGAAAGACATATTCGAACTCTTGGAAGGCAAGCTGGTCCCTTTCCCCTGCTCCCCCAGCTCACATTCCTGCCCATACAGCGGAAGGGCTCTCTGAGCCGAAGACGCTAGCTGATAAGGGATTCAGGAGGTTGGTAAGATAATAAGTCACTCTTGAAAGCCAAAACAGTTCTCTAGGCTCAAAGGAATGAAGGTATGAATCTCACTGTGAGACCATCCTGATGGCCTCGCCTGGCGCTGATGGTGCTGTCCCACGTGCAGGGCCTCCCCACCAGCCCCGCTCACCCGGGTGGGTGACTGCCTGCAGGAAGGCCCACCCCACTGCTCAGGGCGCCGGCTGTGGGATGGAGCCTAGGAGGTGCCCTCCCCTGGGACTCTGGTCACAGAGGTGAAGCGATTTTCTTCAGGTCACATAGAAGCTCCGGGTGTCTCAGCCCAAAGCTCTTTCTACAACTGGACCCTGCTCCTCTCATCTGTGGCCACACAGACCACTTCAGCTACTGGGACCTTGGGTCTCGCTGACACCGGGTCATGAACCCTTGTTCTTTGGGGATGTAGATTTTGTCAGCATCTGCCAGGCCAGACAGTTGTTTTCCAGGCCACAACTCCTCAGACCAGTATCCCAGTCATCCTCTCATCCACACGCCACCACTGCTGTGATGGCAGCATCTGCCTCACGGAACACTTAACTGCCAGGCAAAGGGGCCGGGTGTTTACTGCCAGCCACAGTGATGGTGACACTAGAGCCAGGAGGCAGCCGCTGGCACCCGAATGTCTTCTCTGCGCTCACCAGGAGTTTCACTTGGCATGTTAGCCTCGAGACATGTCGTAAGCCGGGCCTCCTTGTCCCCATTCTACAGGTGGCGACCCAGGACTCTGAGAGAGCGCAGCCTCTTGGTGGCTCTGGGAGCAGGATCCAGGCCAGGTGATCCCTACCTGCCCTTGATCTCTAATTTTTGACTCTGAAGAGTGATTCTCAAAAAGCAGTCCTGCAAAATCTGAATGACCTGAGTGCACTAGAGGAATGGGCTGCTGCTGCAATCCCCGCCTTCTTGTCACCGAAAGGGATGTCAAATTCTACCAAAATAGGGAAAAACATTTTGATGCCACGTTTGCATATCGAAGGATTGGAGGATGGATCGTATAATCAAATTATGTAGAATTGTAAAAAGGAGCATCATGTAGGTAGCTTACAAAATTACTCTGAAGATGCACATTCACGTCTAAAGAACCTATTGCCTCCGAGATCCTCACAAAAAGTTAAATGCTAATTGATGATGACAGATTTGTCTTTATCACGGCATCATTCTCCCCTCCTACTTTGTCAATATCACAGCTCCAATATGGCTGCATCCTCTCTTCCTCTTCCAGCCACCTCCCTGCTGTGCATAATGACAGATGGGGTGTGTGCACTGCGCTCCCCACCTCTGCCTGCCATCCTTCATCAAAAGGATTAAAAAAAAAATCCAAGTAGAATTTGCTGAAATTCTGATTTCTTTCGGCAGTTTTAGAGATTTTATAATGTATCTCTTATTGTCTGTGCCAGGTCTGTGTCCCCTGCATTTCCTTATCGCATTGGGGGAGAAAGATAAATTCCCTTTTTTGTGCCATTGGACCAAATGTAAGAGACAGATTCACAGGCCATGATTGGACAGGAGCACAGCCCTCTTGTCAGTGCTGTCCTGTCTGTGCAGCCCGGTGTGGGGTGTGGACAGGACAGGAGAAGACTCTAGCCTGCCGGGCAGGCGGCTCAGGGATGGAGGTCAGGCTAAGAGCAGACTCTCCCGCCGACCGGGGGCCTGGGGACCATTGGTCTAGAGCACAAGCTTTTGGGAAGCAGTTTTGCCAACCTCAGAAGCACCCAATACATCATTTACAATTTCTCCAACTTAAAGAGTTGTACCTGGCCACCGAGAGATAGGATTAGACATCACAGAACTTCATTATAATAATGGCCCCGGTATTCCAACTTCCTTAAAACCTCAGCTGTTCGATCAGACTCTGCAGCTCCATAACTGTTTATAAGATTAATAGACTGATGCATAACTGATTCTCCCCCAAGGAAGAGGTGAGAATCCTCACCCTCACCCTCACCAAAGCCACACTCCAGAGTGAGATGCTGTCTGCTCCTGGGCCAGGTAGGGGAGTGATGGAGCGGGATAGGGGGGCTTTTATAATCTCCTTGCCTAGTGGCCTAACTGGATGCTATACTTCACAGACAGCGTGGCAGAGCCAGTGGGATGGGACTCAGCTCTGCGCAGGGAGAAAATCCTGAGCTAAGAAGCAGCGACGAGAGGTTGGGGCCCCTCCGGGGAAGGAACCGGCAGAAAAGTCACGGCAGTGAGCTCAGACGAGTGGAGTGCACAGGCTCCTGGCTGCCTCTCTGGAGCCACAGGCTATTGCAGCAGGGTCTGCAGAAGGGTCCCTGCTGTAGGGATCCTGCTTTCAAAGAAATCCTCTCTGTAATGACAGCCCAGCAAGACTTCCTAGCTCAGAGGTCTTTCATGGGTGTCACCTGTGTGCACCCCGGGGAGTCAGGAAATGCTTCTTTGTAGGAGCTGAAGGTCAAAAGAAGTGAAGTTCTTGGGTGAACAGAGGGCAGGACACCATCGTCACCCCAGGGACAGCAGGAGCATGACTGGCTGGACTGGGAAGGAGATGTCCTGGACCATGGAGGCTGGGATGGCCCAGGGTGGGGCGGGTCAGGGCGCCTGGTCACCCACCGGCTCAAGTCACATGTCAAAGTTGTAGACTTTAGTCTGATGCGGTCCCTTCACTGAGGTGGTCGTTTGTGTAGTGGACACTCAGCCACTCCATGAGGACTTGGATAATGGCAGCGTATCTTGCCACTGCACTCCCTGGCTAACGGTGCCTTCCTCTGGGCTGCCTTCCGAGTTCCAGAAAGAGACCGTGTGGCCCGTGATTTAACTGGGGGAAACGCAGAGCATTCGAGTAACAGAGCACGTCGCAATGGGAAGAGGACCTGATTTTCTGCTCTGGACAGTACGGGGCCTCGCCTGGAGCACCTGGCTGTGCTGCTGGTCAGAGGACATCTGGACAGCCCTTCCTTGCTGGGTCTGCGCACCTGTCTTCCTTAAGTAACTGCCTGGAGCTGCGCATCCAGACTCCGCTGCCCCCGGCTCCCGTAAGACCCCGCGCGACCCGCGCGGTTCAGCCTTGTTTCTACCTGCTTGCTTCTGAATGGACCACTGACCCAGGAAGGCCTGCCCATCGGAAGGTGGCCACCAGCCTCCTCTTTTCGTGGTGAAAACCCTGGTGCAAAGCGGGGAAGCCAGACCACGGACCTCAAAGTGTCATCGTTACTACGACAGGAACTCGCTCGTGCCTGTGTCTTGAGCAGACACGGACACTGCACACTTTTAAAAGTGCCTCTTGCATCCGGATTTAAAGGCCTCCGTGTTTACAGTCAGGTCCTTGGCATGAAGACCCCCTCCCTGCCTCGTAAACTCGACATTTAATCCTTCCCCTCATTTTCCAGAAAGAGAAACAGCAGCTGACAGCAGAGAATGCCCTGTATCAGTTTATTGACTGGAAGAACTATTAACCTTTTGCAGAGAAGGCAAAGAAACCCTGGTTTATCTGGGGCCTGCTGGGTGCTGATTTGACAGGGCAATGAGATAAGAGGTCCTGCTGCCTTCGACCTCAGAGGACTGGAATGCCTCTACTTAGCACAGGAGTCAGACAACTCCCTGGCAAGAGACAGCTTTCCACTTGTAGGTCCACGAAATAAATAGGAAAGTAATTAACAGTGTGTGTGGATGGCAGATGTATCAGGTGGAATTTCATTAGAGCAGGACCGAGAGGATCAAGAAGCCATTTTGTGTCCCCCTCCCCATCCGATGACACTTTCCTGCTGCCTCTCTCTAGGATGGACATATTATTTCTTCAAGAAGAGAAGTGTCAGAAATTCTGATCCTGTCTTCTTTGGATCAGGGGGAAAAGAAAAAAGAAAAATCCGAAGTACCCGACAATCCAAAAAGAAAGAATTCTTCTTTTGCGTTCAATTCTATGGGACCTGAAACCCAGGAGTAATTAGATCTCTTTTGTTATGTTTTTGCTTTTCTTCGTGCTCCTCCATTATGAAATATTCAAATTTTGAAATGCTCACTGAATGTCTCATTATGGTGACCCCCTTCCCTCTGGAAAATAAGTGGCATGATGTCATAATAGCAAGAAGAAATGGAATTTCATAAGAAGTAAACTTAAGCTCAGTTGGAAAAAGAGAAGTCATCTAAGGCATTTATTTTTAACTGGCTTTTAAAAAATATATCTGCAAGTACTAAATTCAATTTTACATGTCCAGAACGGGATAACCTAATTTTAGCATGCTAATTAACAATAAAAGTAGTGTTTGGCCTCATACGAAGAAGTAAAATAATTAGCTTATTGAGGGAATAGAGTCATATGCTTTTACTTTGAGAGAGTAATGAATGACATGGAGCAACGTAAAAAAAAGGTTTTGCAAAGCCACGCTGGCTGGGGAGACTGGATTTCTTTGTTAAATGCCTCATGGCAAATCAGTTTTCTCCATCTCCAAATAGTACCTGTTTTTGCCCCAGACTAACCCGCACACACTTCAGCAAGAGAGGCCAGCGTTCTCAGAAGGAATGCTGAGTTGAGGGAGAGGCAAGCATTTGATGACTTTCAAGAATGGCCAGAGTATTCAAACGCCCCTGAATCAACAAACATGTGGGTCTAAGCATGAAGGTAACTTCTACTTGTAGGAGAAATTCCAACATTTTTGTATTAAACACAAGTGGACCTAAGAGAGTGGAATATTTTGTCACACTTCACATAGCTTCATTCCCAGGGGGAGGGGAAAAAAAAAAACCCCACAACTAGTCTTTCAAGTGGCTATTATAAAGCTAAGTGCATAAATATGCATGAGAGTCATTATTACCACAAGATGATGCTTAAAAGGTTCAAGTGTCTCTTACTAAGATTTTTCAACTTGTTCGGTGACAGTAAATCAGTCCAGTTTTGGGTTGGTGAGCCTTGCCTTTGATTGTTCTTTCAAAGTTTTCAAGAAAGTGGTGGTTTCAGAACCCTGATCAGCGTTCATTCATTCATTCATTCATTCATTCAACCAACAGACAATTCATGAAATATTTAATGACCTGTGTCCATGCTTTATGCAGAATGTCATATTTAAAGCTTTGTAGCCAGGTCTCAGAAGGTGAATCATGGAATTTCCAGATTTTAGGACTGGAGTTAAGACACAGAGCGGCTAAGTGACTTGCCCCAAATCACAATGAGTCATATAGTCAAGAATGGAAATCCAGTTGAATGTACCAGCTGGGCTTTTGAGCTGTGAGTCACGGCCTCTGGAAGTTCTGAGAGCCTAAAGGATAGAACCCTCCTGAGAACCACCAAACCAAGAGCTGCACTGTGATAGGCGTCTTGCTTCCAGAACCTGATATTTCAATGTGGAAATCTTACAGAGTATTGCCAGAATCATAAAGGTTCTGAAACAAGACATTCACATTCAGTATGGATTTCAGTTCAACCCAATCTTGCAACAAATTCCTACTTAGAATAGAAAACATTTTATCTTTAGGAGTTGTGTGGTCCATGGGGAAAGGAGAGAAGGAAAGAGAAAACAAAATGGAGCTGGGAAGAATCAGTTCCTACAGGAGCTTGATTTTTTTTTTTTTAATGGAAAGTTACAGGCAGAAATGAAGGTGAGCAGAGGCAGGCAGGCAGAAAGATTAAGGAGGAAGGAAGAAGCACTTTATTTTAACTAGCTGTTTATTTTGGTTGCTTCCCCCAGCCCCAGAACATGAACCTGGGTCCCTGAGATGTTGTGGACTATGCCAGAGGAAGGCAGCTGATCCAATGGCTACTCCATCAGGGTGTGTTGAATTTTTCTCTCTGTGGGTGGGATTATTCCTCTGACAACATTTTTAGTCCAAAATTAACAAAGAAAAAGCAATTTGCAAATGGAAAGCTGCCCTTTTTTAAAAGTTTGTGCCTGGGCTCCTAAGCCCTGATTTCCAGACCAAATCTTTGGCAGTTAGGACAGGTAGAGTCCAGATGGGAAGAGGCCTGCTCTCTGCTGTGTGCAGTGAGTCCTCACATCACACCCTGGAAACTATGACCTTTAGTCAAATGACATGTGATGAAAAGGGGTCCTTGAATAATATCAATGCTATCTATCAATATTGATATTCTATCAAAGCAGCGTTGAACAAAAAGTTCCCATTTCTAATCATGGTGGAGGCACCAAGCCCCCACGTTGGGCTTTCTGAAACTGCAAGGTGGGTCTTGCTCAAGGACATTGCCGTAAAGAGAGCTGTGCACACGAGAAATGCCCTCTTCTGAATCAGAGTCGGCAGTTGAGTGGCCTGTACACACATAGCCCACATGACCCTACCTTCTCCTCCAGAACTGTCCCCGGGTCAGATCTCACAAGTTCTCCTTCACTGTTGCCTGAAGCTGACACGTGTTGAAATCCATCTGTTCTATCTTTTCTCTAGTCAGTAGCCAGGAGACAAGTTCTAGTGTGACCACGGAGAGGTCAGGTAAAATTTGACTCCCTGTTCCTCAGAGTTGTGGTTACCTGGGCAAGTACCTAACTGTCCCAGGTTGTTTGCTCATCTGAAAATTAGTGGTAGTGCGCCTCCCCTAGACTATCAAGACGCTCAAAGGATGTCACACAGAGGTGACCGTCCTGGGAGATGCTCAGCTGAGGTCCCCTCCACCTCCACCACCCAAGTTCTTTCCAAGGGCGGACGTTTGTGATCCTGTCTGAACCCACTCCGATCATCCCTAAATGACCAGTGATCACTTATCTTATTTGAAATAGTTTCTATACATCTTTTTTTTTTTTTTTTTTTTAGAATTTTATTGCAGTAACTTTTTTCTACAAATAAAAGCAAACTCATATATGTAGTGTCCCAACATGAGCAGTTCCCCTACTCCTCAGACTTATGTCAACACACCCTTCCCTTCACCAAATCACCAAGTGTTCTGTAACATTGTCCAGTGGGCCCCACCACCCTATGTCACTCCACCCCTGTCCCATTCCCTGTTGGTCCCTTCAGTTCTATTGAAAGTGTCCAAGGGCTGGTTTTGTTTCATGTTTTCCTTTGTTTTGTGTGCTCACGGTCCACCTATGAGTGAGGTCATCTGGTATCCATCTTTCCTCTTTTGATTTGTTTCACTGAGCATCATCCCCTCTAGTTCCATCCATGTTGATTCACATGACAGGGTTTCATCTCTTCTCAGGGCTGTGTAGTGTCCTTTGTGTATATGGACCACATACATCTTCATCCATTCATCTGATGTTGGGCACTGAGGTGGTTTCTAGTTCTTAACTATATATCCTTCATTGTATTGTTATTTTCTTTATTGTTCTGTTATTTCAGTGTTGATTAAAACTGCTAATTTATTTACTCTTATTCATATGTTTTTAAAGGAAAGGTGCAGGCAGAAATGAAGGCACGTAGGCAGGCAGGAAGAGAGAGGAGGAAGCAGCATGTGTTTGTTTTCTCCACTGTTCTCAAGATGTGAACCCAGGTCCTTGGGATACACGTGGACGGCACCAGCCGGGGACCCCAGGTTAACTACTAAACCGCCAGGATGTGCCAAAGCTGCCAATTATTAAAATACATTTTCTATTTGTATTGTTCTCTTCCCTTTATACTGTGGTTTGAGTTTCATAAGGGCCTCTCTTTTCTTTTTCAGCTCCCTTACCAATTTAGTATGTTCTCTCCCTCAGAAGTTTGCTTAAGATCAACAGAAGACTCACAATGTCCCAAAACCAAGCACTTACTTTCTTTTAACATTGCTCACTTGTCTTCCCCAAACACCAGAGCTGCAGGTCCAGTGGGGCCTCTGGGGTCACCGACACCCCCTCTCTCCTAGGCACAGGGGGACCACGAGGATAATGTAGCCAGGGAGATGCAGAACAGCCTGTGAAATAGCTCTGACCAGATGTCCCACTGTGTGGACTTGGGACTTGCCCAGGTTGGTTTTTGAGGCTACTCTGGGCTGCTCTCAGTCCTTCTGGGAAATAACTTCCTGGTCCCCTGGCCACCAGGGTGTACTTCCCTTTGCAATTCTGCAAGCATCCACTTGTAGCTGAAGTGTCTTGCTTAGCACCTTGACTTAGGTGTTGACTTGACACCTTTGTGCAAATGATTGCCTACATGGACAGAGGTGTAAATCCAGCTGGGCTAGTCTCCCCCTGGATATTGATTTATTTATTCACACTTTGCAATTAAACGTTTCCTTGTGGACCCACCCTTCCACTCTACCATTCGTTTGGGGCTGGTCATTCAACCCACATTTGCCCAGCTCTTCCAAGACACCAGGTCCGGTGGAGCCCTCTGGACTCTTCCCCTTGTGCCGATTCTTAGCTTGCTGTCTCCTTTATCCCCAGGAGTCCTGCTTGTGACTGTGGGCAGCGGTGCCCTCACAGAATATAATATCCCATGACAGGATGTCTCTCCCTGTGCACACCAAAATAGCACTGGCCTTTGTGGCTCTCCTTTCTAAACTTGCGCTGATGTCACGTCTGGTGTCCCCTCTCTGGGCACGCCTTCTGAAGGGCCGCTCAAGAGCTGACTTGGCTTTGTTGGGTAAGCTTTGCATCCATTCACAGGTCTGCTCCTTGCCACAATTTGAGCCACATCCTTGGTGGGAAGTTGGATGTTGTGTTTGCAAATCATTTCCCTTCTGCTAACCAGGATGGAAAGACATTGTACCCAGACTGGGAAAAGGGTCTCCAGTACATCCTTGCAAAGGAATTATTTAAGTAGTCCCATCTGAACAGAATCTCTCTCTCTTTCTTTTTTTTTTTTTTTTCACAAACTCAAAGGCAATGAGGCTTAGAAGTGGCCTGTGGCCTTCTTTATGGACAGAGAAATCAAGGGTTAGAGCAAGGCAGTGCCCTGGCCCCGCCCGCCGCCACACTCCTGGAGGGACTGCGCCTGGTCGTGCTGAGTCAGGATTGGCATCTGGCCTCTGGGATCAATGTAGTCTATGGGTGTTCTTTAAAGACTGTCTTTGTGAATGAAAAGGGCAGATGGAAAAGAGGACAGAAGTCACTCCCCAAGCCATGTCCACTCAAACATATGTCCAGTGCTCAGCAGTACTCACACTTGCTATTTCATCCCGGGTCCTCAACCTCTGACTCCATTCTTGGGGACCATCCATGCTGACGGGCCCAGTTGTCCCCTGAAGCCGACACCACCCCAGGTCTCTCTTCCCAGCGTCTGTCAATTTTGTGTCACCATGGCAAGTCCTCATGGGCGTTGCGGCGACCTCTCCTGGTGTTGCCTGGTCTGCTTTAGGAAACCCTCTCCTGATGAGGGCATCTCTAATTGTTAGCAAGTTTTCTTTCCCATCAACAACCTGCTTCCTCTGATTGTCCTCACTGGGCCCATTTTGTTCTGGTAGGACAGCGGTCACTGGAATTGAACCAAAGGTGGGAGTTATCTCTGGGGTCTCCCAGCCCCTCCTCCTCCTGCTCCTCCTTCTCAGTCCCCTGAGCCCCTCATTTGGGTTCCTCATTCTACTTTCATTTTCTACGGAAGCTTGGTTAATTGTAGTTCCCCTGGGACTATCCTTCCAGCTTTTTCTGGAAGCTCGCTCCAGGATGTGACTTCTCTGATGCCCTTCTGGACTTGGCTGGGCTTCCCCCCGAGTCAGGACTGCAGGGAGCAGAGTGCTTGCCCCACCCTGGTTCAGCCGCATCGCTTGGGACTGATCTTCAGACTGTAGGTCTTCGTTCTGTGCCCTGGAGTAGCACCGGGTACATCTAATCCCTGCTAGTATTTTAAGAGTGTGATCCTATCCCTCTCGAATGGCTCTGCCCCTTGCCATGCTTTCTTTAAAGGGTGGGTGCAAAGGCTTGCATCTGTAGAAATGTCTGTACGGAGGCCCAGGGCCCCCTGCCTTGACTGGAATATTCTATTTTCATCGGTGCACACTGTCTCCCTCCTTTTGTTTGACAGCAGTCACACCCTCAGCTCATAGTCAAATATGTCCAGCCTTTTCTCCTCATATGAATGCTGCTCAGCCTGGCCTCCGGCATGTCTCTCCTTAGACCACTTCTTTATGATCAAGCTCTTGTGTATCCTGTTCATTCACGTTTTTATCTGGATTCATCTTTTGCTTTATTGGGATTGATCGCTTTTTGAATCCCAGGCCTTTGTCGTGTAGTTAGTGATCGTCCCTCTAAGCTTGCGTTGTGCACAATAAAACCACACGCTGATAGTGAGTCTGGGGAGGGCTGAGCACTCGAGTGCTCTGTGCTTCGAAAGCTCAGAGAAAGGTGGCTGGTGGTCGGGGGTGGGTGCTCACAGCTCTGAGACGGACAGTTTTGCATGCGTCCTGGAGTCGAGCAGAGCTAATCAGTAGTGGTAGATGGTGGCAGCAGGTCTCTTACAGTGGGAGGAAGGCATCCCAGTGCCCGAGGGAAAGTCTACTGGAGTGACAGGCGTCAGTGTAGCTCATCGTGAGCTTAGTATAAAGCAGATGGGTGGAAAGACAAGGCATTCTAGGTATGTGCGCCCAAAATGCATCCACATCCACGTTTCCCAGTCCCACCTGCCCAGAGGGCCAGAACAGCGACATTCCCAAAGCACCAAGCACCTCAGGAACCACTTCTTGGTTTCTAAATGCAATTCTCCAATCAAAGGCACCAGAGCTCCTTGGAGAAATGGCTCCTTCTCCTCCTAGCTCAGGAAATATGTAAGCTGAGCCTGGAATATCTTGCACAGCAAAGAGTGAGGAAGTTTCTATGTAAGAATGGGCCAGGCCCCAGGGACCCACGGGCCAACCGGAGAAGCTCTCAGTGGCCACCTCTGTCATGAGTGAGGCGAAGAAGTAAATACCAAGCTGTCCTAGAGCTCAAGGTATAAAAGAAATCTGCACAAGTCTATGTGACATAAACACATAACTGGATAAATACCTAATAGGAGTGAAGGGCAAACATTCCTTAGGGAAGAATCCCAAGTAAATAACATGAACACTTGCCCCCGCCCCATCCTCTGCTCTGAAATGTGACTGCCTTTAGGGACTTACTTCCAAAGAATAGGAGAGGGTAAAAGGTAATTTTATACCCAACGAACCTGTTAAACATGGCCTCGGTCAAGAGATCAAGGTTATTTCATCATAGTAGATGGTGTGCACTCCAGATGTGAGGTGATGAGGAAAGCACTTAATCCCTGTGATCCTCCTCCCAGGACTCTTTAACTTAAAATCATCAGAAAACAAACCAAATGGAGGGCAATTCTACGAATTATCTAAGAAACAGTCTTTCAAAGTGTTGAGTCATCAAAACCAAGGAAAGATGGAGAAATTGTCGCCAAACAGAGGAGACTTAGGAAGCATGACAATAAGATGTGCTGTGTTGGCATGCCCTGGTGGCTCAGCAGTTAAGTCTGCAGCTCCAGATGGCGTCATCCACGTGAAGCTCAAGGACCCAGGTTCATGGCTTGGGACCAAGCCGACCAACCAACATGAACAGCTAACAGGGCACATAGATGCTTCTCCCTCCTCTCTCTGCCTGCTTGTCTTCATTCCTGCCTGCTTCCTTCCTCCACATAAAGAAAAAAAGTTTTCTTTTAAAAGGATGTGCTGTCTTTGCAACTTTTCTGAATATCTCAATTTATTCCCGCCCAAAATTATTAAACCATATAAGGGAAAGAAAGGAACATAAATAAGTTTTCAAATAACCTTCCGTAACAAGAGCAAGAAACCTGTCAGGCTCGACTCGTGACATCTTGTCGGTGGCATCAGCCAATACTTGGCACCATTCGCTGAACTAGCCCTGTCACACGGACCCTACGCATGGACTTGATGAATGGCAAATGCGCCCTCCCGCTTGTGGGCCCCATGTGACACCATGCACTTGGGTGGACCTCATCCCAGAAGCTTCTGCTCCCAAGGCTGTTGCTTTCCCCGGTGCTTTTCCAGACCAAGTCTAGCCATAACTGCTTTCTTTTTTTGGTAGGAAATCTCTGCTTAGAAACCCACTAGTATTTAAAGCTAAATACATCCAAACCCAAGAGCCACACGATGTTCCCCGCGTGCACTCATGGTTTCTTTGTTGTACTGTGCTCATTCCTGTCACACTGGTGGTTAGTGACTCCTGGGTTATCTGTGAATTTGCTCTCCTTTGTCTCTGAGGTTCGGCCCTTCTTCTACCTGACATTTTCCATCTTGCTACCTCATTCCATTTTCCGTGCACACAGTGAGAGATTGCAATCACAGGGCCTCCCCGTCCTGTATCCTAAGACCTTCCTTGCATCAAGGGACCATTTTCTTTGGCAGCTTCAATGTCCCTCATTTCCTTTCAAGGAAAACTCACGGCTCTGAATGATGACCTTCCCAGCCCCCGTCACGTGTTCCCTCCTTCCTGACATCCAGACATCCCGAGGAGGCGTGACCTCACTCCTGTGCCTGCCTCCCAGACTTGTCACCACCCGCTCCGTCTCCTCTATGCACAGCCCCTCCTCCCAGGATGCTTCCCGGTGGCCTGCCTTCCTCCTGGACACCAACCCACATTCCTGCCACACCTCGTCACACCCCTTCTGAGTCCAGTTCCCTTTAGGACTCCAAGTCACTCTGGCTATTTCAGCAACTCCTTGACATTTGTGGACAGCTCGAAAGAATGTGGAGGCAACTTCTTCTCTTTCTGTAGCTCCTATTTTCTGGGCATTATTTGCATGAAAGCTTTAGGGGCTCAGGCTGCGTCAGTGAAGAACGTCTTGTTTTATTTATATGCTAGAGTTTGGTGGTGTGTCACTTATCTTCGTAGTGCGGTAAAGTGTTGTCAGAGCTATGAGGGTCGAAGAAGCTGGAATAGTTTGTTCAGTCACTGAGCACATAGCCTTGAAGCTGGGGAACAAGGCCGAGCCACCTGGCCTGGGGCTGGGTGTATTTCCTCCAGTGACAGGGTCAAGCAGGCAAGACGATCCTGCTGGCCTGACCATCGGGGTCATGTGGCTCCCGTCTCGCTTCCTCCTCAAGTGTGATCGCCATCCCGACAGGGTTGGAACCAGCGGTGAGAATAGACCCATGAACCCTGGTGACGAGGCCAGTCGGCACTGCTCCCGCCCCCAGAGCCCCGCGGTGCCGTCAAAACACTTGTAATTTCCCACGCAAAGTGTGGGACACCCAAGCACACCCTCTTCCAGCATCTGCTCTTCTCCTGATAGGGCTTTCAAAACACTGTCCAGGTATTTCCTGTCGCCAGGCTGACCAGTCTCCACCCACTGGAGTGGCCATTCTCAGAGTCCAGGGCTTTCTCTTATGCCGAGGTCGCCGCTGAGCAGCCTCTCCTCCGTCCTCCTCTCTCTCGGAGTGCTCATGGGGACCAGCAGTGACAGCGCCCGGCCTCGTGTGCGTGAGCCTCAGGACAGCGGAGAGAGGAGGGCACGGCGCCTTCTCCAGTCTGCTGAGAGGAGCGTGGGGACAGCCTGGTCGCCTGTGTGTGCATGTGTGTGTGTGTGAGACCATCTACCTCTGTGAGTGTGTGTGCAGTGGTCCTCACTCAATGTCATTGAAGTGTTCTTGGAAATTGTGACTCAAAGTAAAATGACCTGTAGTGAAGCCAATCTGACTAGAGATTTGTGGAAATAAGTAACAGTTGAGTTCCAACGCCGTATTTCTGGTCACAAAAACATGACCAAACCTCTAAATGCAGACCCCAAACATTTCTGATGTTCAACAGTCATTTGTATTTATTCATTCATTGACTTTGCTTCCAATCCGTAATCCAGATCAGGGACATATGTGCTGGACCTTCCCCAGCAGCTCAGGGTCAGGCAGGCACCACCCCTGAGAGGATGCCTGTCCAACCTGGGGAACATCACCCCCTCTCACTCACTCTGACTGGAATGACAGGGGTGCACCATGAACCTCACATGCACACCTTTGGGATGAGGGGGAAACCCAAGTCCCCAGAGAAAACCTAGACAGACCAGGAGAGCATGTCATCTCCACATGGACAGTGGCACCTCCAGGAATGGATTGTTTTTTCTTATCAGTGTTATAATGAAACAACCTTAAATGAGACACTATTCCTCTCGGGCCTGCTGTGTGCTTGCACGTGATTATGTGTTTTAGTGTATCTATGTGTGTATTTATGTGTGAGAGCTTATGCATGTGAATATGTGAGTGCATGTAAGCACATAACTGTGTGTGTGTGAGAGAGAGAGAGACAGAGACAGAGACAGAGAGAGAGAGAGGAGAGAGAGAGAGAGGAGAGAGAGAGAGACAGAGAGAGACAGAGACAGAGATGGAGACAGAGAGAGAGACAGAGACAGAGAGACAGAGACAGAGAGAAAGAGAGAGAGAGACAGAGACAGAGAGAGAATGTGGAGAATTCTAAACTGCAGATCGGAGGAGTGAGGCCCAGAGTTGGGTTGGGAGGAGGAAAGGCAGGGAGAGGAAGAGGAAGGAGAGGAAGAAGAAGGAAAAGGAGGAGGAGTGGGGGGAAGGAGGAGAAAGGAGATGAGGAGAAGGGGAAGGAGGAGAAGAAGGAGGAGGAAAAGGAAGAAGTGAAAAGGAGGAGAGAGGAGAGGGAGGATGAGGAGGAAGGAGAGTTGAAAGGAGTATTAGGAAGGGGAGAGGGAGGAGAGGGATAAGGAGGAGCCTGAGCATGGGAGGAGGGTCTCTAGTCTGCAGACTTCCCTCCCCTGCAGCCCCAGCAGAGGAAGCACTGTCCCTGTCTGAGGCCTTCCATCCTCAGGGGTGGAGCTGCCTAAACCCAAACGAACCCAGCACCTCCCATGCGCCTTATACAATGGATCTAGTTGTAAACTGTTTCTATTTTTCTTGGAAATTAAAGACATGAGCAGAGAAAGGTAAAGAATGTTGTTTTAGCTTCCTGCTCATCAGAACTTCCTCTGGGGTGTCCTAGGTGCCTGCTGCATAGGGAGGTGACCTCTGGGCTCTCCCTGGGGGCCCGTTGCTTTGCTCGATCTCTGAATATCTTGACTTATTGCCTGTGGATTGATCTACTGATTTCATAAAAGTCATTCGTCACTGTCACTGGGTCAGGATAAAACAGTCAATTTATCTCTAGTTTGGCAAACGTCATCAATAATGGATGTTTTGCTGATGTTATTGGGTAACTCATTTCCAGGGCTTGATCACAGGAAGCCTATGTCACTGTCACAGTCGTGGGTCTAACTAATGACCCCATCCCACCAGCTGGATCCTGTCCACCTGGGCGCTGTATTATTTGGGAATGGCTGCACCTCAACACTTCATCTGCGGGCGACTGCTGGCTACGGCTCCTGGAAGAACAGGCTGGGCATGGGGGTCAGCAGGGTGGAGCGAGCTGCAGCCATGCCTAAAATGCCACCTGTTCCCTTCAGCCCCACACTGTTGGCCCAGTAAGCCTCCTCCTGGCGGCTCAGTGTGCGGTGGAGCCACGATGGGAATGAGCTCAGCAGCAAGCAGACATCACTTCCCTTGGGCCTTTGGAGACGAGCAGGAAAAAACAGCAAGTCCAGTCAGAGCCTCCGCATGCGGTCATGACTTCTTCTCTTGCTCACAAAGCACAGCCCCCCTGGCAACCCCCTCGCCCCAGACTCGAGTTGTGCAAAGCAGCACTCACGTGCCTATGCGGCTCACACCTGCCTGTGACACACGCATCCCTAACTCTGCCTACCCCCCGACATGGAATCCACTGTCCAACCACCTTTCCCGAGAGGCCCGAGGTCTGTAGGTGTTTCGGCATTTGGTGCGGCTGAAGAGAGATTTCAGGCTTGCGTCCAGAACTCCTGCCTCTGCCTGGGCAGGCCGTGATCTCCATGCCAGCTCCGCGTGGACTTTGAGGAAGCGAAAGCTGGCCTCCCCAGATTAAAAAAGGAAATGAATCTAGCTAGCTGTGTTCATTTCTTTCGCCCTTCGCACATTGCTGGGCAGCGTCTAGACACTTTCAAGCTGCTGGAGACAATTCACTTGGTCGGACCCTTGCGTTCTGCGAGCTGGGTCTCCGTGTGAGAGGCACAAAGAGGAAATGCAAACTCGCTGTCTGATTTTCCTCCCGGCCTCCCAGTGCTGAGCAGCCTTTGTCAGAAGAAAGAACAGCATTTCCTTATCATGACTTTTTGAGGCCAAAAACAGCTCTTGGGGATATTTCCTCTTCAAAAGTGACATCTCCCCTCCTAAAATGCTGACTGACAAGAATCTCCTTTGAGCTCCTCCTGGTGCCCGAAAAGATCATGTCCTGAGAGCCTATACTTGTTCCTTTCTCGCAGTGTCAGTCTTCCATATGTAAAAGAAGACTACTTCGCTTAATAATTCATCATGATAACTATTTAAAGCATTTGTAGCTAGTCAGAAACCTCAGTGTCCTCATTCTTCCCAAGGAGGGCTTCGCTATTGCAAATTTTGATTCCCACTGGTCTGACAGAAACGTAAAGAAAAACCAGTGAAAGACTCTTTCTCAGCCTGTATTTAGACTCCATCATGATCTTTCCCTCTGGGAAAAAGGAACTCGGTAACGATTATATAGCGTTGCCACATAGCACACCCTCACATTTCTGACATTCCTCTGCAAATTAGCTAAGAAGGGCTGTGTACTTTCTCCGAAACAGGCCGCGGCAGCTGTGGAAGGAAATCTGCAGGCTTTATTACCCAGCGTGTTGCTACTGGATCCCGTGACGATGCTGGTTTCCTTCTTGCTTCGTGTATTCTGGGCGTCGCCATGTTTCCGACTTCAGGATAGCGATTCATCAGGTATTTTCTCTGCACCTTCCCCACTGTCTTCCCTCAGGCCCTCGAATACTTCAGGGGGCAAAAGCAGACGCTGAAGTCTGTTACTGAAGATGTTTGGAAACGGTCAGGAATGACAGCTTACCCAATCTAAAAATTTTGGTTTTTAACTTAGATTTTAGCAGTGTTTTGTTATGTGAATGTGTCTTATTTCCACTTAGAGGGCATTAAAGAAAAGTAAAGCAGAAAGGTGACCTGAAATTTGTTGAATGACAAAAAAGTACTTTCCAAGACTTTGTCACAATGGTGACTTGAATAGCATATCATGAATGCTAATGCACTTGTGATTTGATTTGAAGGTCTTTTGATGTAGATATTTCTTGAGTAAGAGAAGCCAGAATTCCAGCCTGACCATGGGTTCTGATTCCATTGGTCCCCTTGGCGGCTGGAGCCCACTGACACAGAAGCTAGAGGATGTCACCTCCGTGGAGGCCTGAGCAGTAGCCACAGAAGACGAGCAGGCAGGCAGAGTGCACCTCTGGCTTCCTTCAGTCTTTTCCTGGGCAGATTCATATGTGGACACGGGGACTTAATCAAAGGAGAAGAAAAGGAGAGATGTCTATGGTCAATCTGTCCCAATGCTCTGTGAGTAGCCCTTTCTTTCTAAACCTCGTGGCAGGTCTTCCCTTTCGTGAGTACAGGGCTGGGATGTGGCTGTGGAGGGAGTCGGTCCTCTGGGATGGGCAGCCAGAGGCTGGAAGCAAACACTGTAATCTCTCTGGTCAGGGGACGCCCCTGTGTATCTCTAAAGGGGCTGTGGTCTTGTGGAACTCACTGAGAAGTCAACTGAATGCAAGTTAGGGTGGAATGATTGCGTGGGGTGAAAGGCAGACCAGTGTTTGGAACTTGCATTAGTCCTGTTGGTTCTGTGGTCTTGGGAAAGAAAACGGTTAATCCCTGTGTCCCTTCTCTCCAAATGTGTGAAGGACAGATGCTATGTCCACCCTTCCCGGTCTTTATGAGGATGCAGTATCGCATGGAAGGTCATGATGCCCTTCGGGGCACACAGCATATGGGGGTAGCATGAACCTTTGACAGGTCCCGGGAGATCCCCTGATCAGCATTATCTCCCCCACTGATGTGTGTCACTGAATGAAACTCCATCATTAGCTAGGCATTGGAGTGTTCCCTTTGAAAGTTCCTGCTAGCACGGCAGTCTACCCCAGGGGCAGAGGACCGGGGCCGGAGCCGCATTACCCAAACACCTTTGATTGATTTCCAGTTGGCAAGTGAGCAGGACCCTGACCATGGGACGCTCTTCAGACCAGCCTGGAGCATGCGGTTAGGGAAATGGGGGAGAGATCTGGTTCACAGAGCTGAAGAAGGGGTGAGGGAGTGGAGAAGCTGGACTTCATGTCTGAGAAGATGGTAGCTGGGGCGGGGGCAGGGGGAGGCTTAAAGAACGAGCTACCACGTGTCCAGTGTCCAGAATGTCATAAAGTTTAGGACATGTCTCTAACTACTTGGTAGGTGTTTCCAGATAACATGTTCAATGTGTTTTAATGTGTATTCTGATACCTTTCCAGGTTACAAAAAAAAAAAAACAAAAACACAACAACAAAAAACTTTACATTCAAAGCAATTATTTCCAATGTTCTTCTAAAAAAAGTACAATAAATACACATTTTTATACTTTTCAAAGACTACTGGCAACCCAGAAAATGAAAGTTTAGCAAAAGTACCTGTGTGTGTGCACTCACGTGTGTGTGAAGGCTACTGATTTTTAATCTTTTGTGTGTTGATGGGGAATGTTTCTTGCTAACCACTTAATAGTGACCCCTAGACTCCTAAATATATTGTGAAATAACTTAGGTCCCCAGTGACAGAGAATCTACTGTTTCTGTGTCACCTTAACACTCTCTTTAATTGCTCGCTGAGCACTTTCTGCATATGCTGGGTACTAGGAATATTTAAAGCAGAAGATGGTCCCCTCCTCCCCCACAAAGGTTTTAGGAAACTTCCTCCTTCTAGCCTCTCTGACCACTCCCTAAATGGGACATCAACTTTATTCTAACCACAGAACTTTCTCCCCTTGAGCAGAATTGGTTTTGAACCTGATTTAAGATGAGTTGATGAAATTCTTTATTGAAACCCAGAGTCTGGAGCTGGAGACGTAAGTCAGTTTCTGCTGGAGCTTGGATTGAGGTTGGGTACCTGTGGTGAGGCAGGGGGACCATACGTTTGGCTCTCCTGACAGAGAAGCCAAGAGTCTCAGTCAGCAGAGAAACAAAAAGGAGACACTTGGAATTCTGGAGACTGGAGAAAAGAAAATGTAATTCTGGTGGCTTCTAATTCCTGGCTCCAGTCTCTTTTAGGGCTCTGCGGTGCTCCCTGGCTTTCTATCAGTATGGATGTCACATAACAAAAAACAGTCCACAGGGACTATAACTAGGGCCTCTCAAAACTCAGCCTGCTGACGTTCGGTGCCTGATTAATACTCTGCTGGGGCGGGGCTGCTCGGTGCCTGCAGGGTGTCCTGTGGCACCCCCGTTCTCAGACTCAAGGACGAGTGGGACCCTCCTTAGATGTGACGCCTGGAATGTCTCTACATAGTCGAATGTCTCCAAGGGGCTCAGAGTAGGGGATTATTTTTGATGAGAGTCTCTGGCTTAAATATGAAGTTTATCTTTCCCATCACAATTGACGAGAAGTCAATTCAGATATAGTGTACTGTCTCAAAGAAGCCACTGTGGGTCTAGATTCCTTCTTGCTCCGCCATGTTTAGCTTTTGTCCACATTGTGGCCAGATGACCGCTCTATTTCTGTGTTAACACCTCCAGGCTCAAGAAGGAAGACCGGACAGGGTGAAATGAGTTTCCCAGAAGCCTCATACGTGAGTTTTATTTACGTCTCCTGGGGCAGAACTAGGCACCCAGATAAAGGGAAGTGTGGAGCTAGAAGTATTTTTAACTGGCAACATTGGCACCTCAGTCACAGTGAGGGTTCTGGTATTAAGTTACAGTTGAGTTGTGTCCTCTCTGCCCACCCCAATTCAGATGCTGCACCCTAACCCCGGTTCCTCAGTATGTGACCTTATTTGGAAATAGAACTATTGCAGATGTCATTCTTGAAAATGAGGTCATTAGGGTGGGCCCTTAATTTGGTATAACTGACATCCTTATAAAAAGAGGCGATTTGGGCACAGGAAGAAAGGCATGTGATGAGGGAGCAGAGGTCTGGGTGATGGTGCCCCAAGCAAGAGGCGTCAGAAATGACCAGTGTAACACCAACAGCTTATAGAAATGTCTGGAACAGCTTCTCCCTCACAGCATTGAAAGGAACCAACTTGCTGTCACTTCGGCTTGGACTCCGGTCTCCAGAACCGTGAGAGTCCTGCTATGGGAGGTACCCGTCTGTGGCACTTTGCTGCAGGAAGGAGCCCTACAGTCTGGCACTCCAGACAAAGACATGGGGTTGGGGATGATCAGTGGCAGCATCAGTTGGTCTGGGCTTCGTGAGATAAACCAGCATTCTGGAAGACACTTGCTTTTCTGATCAAACTAGATGGAACGAGATCAGCAATGCAAAGAGCCCTGAGCACCTCCCTTGATGGTCGTGCGACTTTAAGGACAGAGACAAGAGGAACCTGTGAGGTCGAGAGGCCTGAGCAAGGTGCCGGGAAAGGGGGGACACATTGCTGCAGGGCGTGAAGGATCATTTCTGGCTGGAGAGCAGGGAAGGCCAACTGGAGGAGCCAGGTCTTGGAGATGGAGGCCATGCCTGCACAGAGATGAGGGGGAGCATTTCACAAGAGACAGGAGCACCTGCCTGGCAAGCAGGCTTTCCCTGGGTGGGGCCTGTGTGCAAGGCTGAAAGCTGTTTCATTCGGCCACTGGCATGGGGTGGCCCCATGTAGAACGGTGCAGTGTAATCAGATCAAAAGCCAGTGAACTCGGGTTCCACGACACTTCAGAATTCTTGCGCCAACAACCCAGCCTATGAAAAAGAAAGAGCTGGAGGTATTCTTCTTGTTCAGCAATTTTGTTTCCATCCAATTCTCTTTTGCAAAGCTTTTCATGGATGGTTTTGTGTTCTTGCATTTTCTCTGACCCCTCTGATCTTTCTTTACACCAAAACATCCAATTGGGCCTTGCTAGAGAGCATCACTTTGACTCTTAGCCCCAAACATGGACTTAAAACCGGTCTGGAAGGAAGCTTGGAATTTATTTTATTTTTTGCCAATCCTTTTTCAGAACATGCTCTGGAGGATCCCAAGAGTTTGTCTCTCTAGAATGTCAAAGACAGATGCTCTTAACTCCTGAAGTCATTGCCCTGCCCTCAAGGTCTGCACGCGCCCAGCCCCTCTGCCATGCCATTTCCCCTTAGAGGGCAGCGTTTCAGAGCTCTGCGTCAGACCAGCTCTGCATCCAGGACTCCGTCCCCCATCCCTGGTCTATGGTCACAGCATTAAAAATAGTGGCACTGCTACACACGGGCCAGCAGAGGATGTGATTCTGCCACAGATGTGCCCACACCTGTGCCCACACCCACAGGAGGACCAGCACCTGGGTGGGAGAGGGAGGTGTGAGGTGCACTGTGGGTGCTGAGCACGCCTACCTACCCGCATGTTAGTTTCCCATCGCTTACCTGCTGTAACAGGTGCTGAAAATGCAGCAACTTAAGTCAACACAAATGTGCTGGCTTAGAGTCTAGAGGTCAGAACTCTAAAATAAAGGTTCGTATAGGACTGGTTCTTTCTGGAGGCTCTGGGAAGAATCCATTTCTTTGACCATTCTGGCTTCCAGGGTGCCACCTCCCCGACCCCTTGCCACCTCCACCATCATTCCATGACTAGGGTCCCTTCCTTCATCTTCAAAACACCCCTCTACAGCTTCTGCTTCCATTGTCCCTTCTCCTTTTGACTTTGACTTCTGGCTTCTCTCATAAAGACCCAGTTGATTTATTAGGTCCACCCAGATAACCCAGGACACCCTTCTCTTAGTTTAAGTCTATCAGCAAAATCCCTTTTGCCATGGAAAGTAACATTTTCAGGTTCTGGGGATTAAGACGTGGATGTGCTGCGGAGAAAGGCATTGTGTGGTCTATCACATACTGCCCAAAGTGCTCTTTTTAAACAAATTTGGGAAATGTTGGGTTAAACAAAGTTGATTAGGTGCATTTACTACAGAATGTTTTCTGGTTTTAAATATGCAAATGCATATGACAGAATCCAGGAGAGAGCTTCAGTAGGCAGCATTCCCTAATCTTGTCCACAGTCTCAGGAACGACACTTTAGCCCATTCAGGGGAGGGGGCCCTGGCTGAGCAGGTGCACATCTGACCGAAGTTGGGGGCGTTGCTTTGACAGATGACACACAAGACTTGTGAATTTTGTGCTTATCATGTGCTCGGCAGGCCACCCCATGATGTATGAATATGAATACCTATGCACGGGGAAAGAGAAATTCCTCTTCTGGGAGCTAAAATTTCATCTCTGAAATATCTGATGAGGATTTGGTCAACTTCAGCTCCACCTCAAAGCCAGACAGGGAATTCAATTCCTTGCTTATGCATTCCTCATCCATCCACATACTGAGAGTCTCAGGCAGTATTCTACTGAGGGCTCCATGTCTCCAATCACTGGCTCAAGTTCCTATGCACAGCCCTTTTTGTTTTATTTCCTGGTGCCGCCCATAACTCTGAGCTAGGATCACACAAACAGCTGTCTCCTAAAAATATCCCGAGCCATTTCCCTCCACTATGTGTATTTCAGGAAGGTCGGAAAGCAGGACCTTCCACAAGTGGGGCGGGGCCCAGCAAGTTCGCTGTGAGTCACTGGGCCTGAGTACTTCAGGCCTTGAGGTTGGGTAGTGAGGCCGGGTGGCCAGGCTTACATTCATGGCTGCATTAGTTTACAAGATTTATCCAAGTTAATGGCTGTACTGGGAGGCCCTGGGCCGCACCACCATGGCGCTGGGAATGGGGATGTGCCTTTTACCACCTAGGAACCTCTCTGAACTCGGCATTATCCCTATGCTGTGCGCATGCTGGAATGTCAAGACACACACTTCCCCATTATCCCCATCCCCCGTCCCTTCCCTCGATTGTCTCTGCAGCAGAACCCCTGCACCAGGAGGACACTGAGGCTGTGATGGCCTCATGTCAGGGCCTTCTGCACCCTATTTATAGCTCCAGCTAAGGATTCAGATTCAGGAGCATGCCATTAAAAGATGGCCTTTAACGAAGCCTTGGAGAAAATCTTTCACAAAGCTTTTGAGCTCATCACCACTTGGCTGTGATAGGAGCTTCTGGTGTGTTGACACCATAAGGGGAAGCAGCCTGACTTCTCCCTCATGCTGACCCCAGGCCAGCACTCAGACCCTGGGCAATGATCTCTGCTGTGCTGTTACCAGAGCCCATTCCTGGGCTGGGCTGGGCTCCGGGGGACTCTGTGCTCACTAGGGCACAGGGAGCCCTGTGGAAGGTGACAGGCGCTGGCTTGGCTTGCCTGGGGGTCAGGAGCCACCCTGGTTACCGTCCAAACCCTGGGGCAGGCAGGCAGCTGATGGGGTGGACAAGGGGGCCCAGTAGGGGGAGGGATGGTGCTGGACTTCAAATCAGAAGAAAGAAAGTTTGTAAACATTCCCCGTCCTCTCATCTGAACTGGACAGTGAGCCTCTCGGGGTCTTTCTGAAGTTGAGGCCGCCATCTGCTTTCTTCGGTTCTTCAATGTCCCCAGAAAAGGCACCTTAGGAGGGAGATAGACCCCTCAGGTTTTGCTCTTCCTTTCTGCCCTTCCACGTCGCGCTTCCCCCCGCCGGCCTCATGACATCAGCCCTTATTTTTAGGGATGTTTTGATGTGATATGTTTAACAAGCCGCCGAGGCCCAAGCATTCGGATCAGGCGCCAGGGAGCACTCAGCTGACTGTGGGCACCTCAGCTCCGAGGGCCGGACAGTGGGAGGCTGGGCTGACCTCCAGGACATGTGGATGGCGGGATTGGGGGAGCTGTGAGCCTGATGCAGACACCGTCTTCTCTGGTGGCTGAGGCTTTGCTGAGCTGCTGTGTGCCAGCAACCAAGTCATGGTGGAGTGCCCACTGTCACTGGTCACATTTGCACTTTGAGAAAAGTCCCCCAAAGGTACTTGTAAGTTACCTTGAGCTAAACTCTCATGGCTGTTTGACCATCTCTTTCAGGCAGAAGTGGCCCTGGCTGTACGGTGACTGAAGTGATAGCACATGTGCCTCCAAAGGGACACCAAGAGGAGTGTGACCTTGGCCCCATGGGAACCTTATTAATGGTCAAGGGCAGGGAAGAGGAGAGATGCTTCCTGGGCACCAGAGCCTCGAAGAAGCAGCACATCAGGCCACGTGGCACCCACCGCGTGTGTCGGGCTGTGGTGGCCGGGGAGGTGTGTCACCAGGACCAGCTGATCGCCCTTTAAGAAGTTACTATTGCCTTGGAGGCTGGACTCAGTTTTCAAGCCAAGGGCGCACTTTTCCCAAGCTGTGCACCCGTGACAGAGCCCGATGCGGGGGCCAGGGTTTTCTGCACACACTGAGTTTTCCCCCAAGCAGTCTTGGTCAGGAGCCAGTGGGGCTTTTTGTCAGACTGCAGCTGCAATCTGAGGTTCCTCCTGTCCAGCCTCGCCTGCTATAGTCACAGGTCATCTCCCTGATACGTCCCTTGTCCCCCAACTCTGCCACTGCCGCTGCTTCCCAGGCCACCCCCCTGGCACAGGAGCACAGGAGGAAATGGGTTTGGAAATGGTCACGAATCAAAGTTCTTTCCCAGCCCCAAAACTGTACTGCAGATCGGCAAGGTCCCTCGTTTGTTTTCGTTTATTTTATTTATTGATCAACCTGGTTGCTCCCCACCAGCCCTGGGACACAAACCTGGTCCTGGAGATGTATGTGAACCACACTGGCTGGAGGCAGTGGACCCCACCATCACTCCACCAAGGTGCACAGAGGCGTCTCATTGCTTGTGGGGCCCCGGGATTGTTCCTGGTGGGGACTGCGTGTGTGTGATGGGAGGCAGGGGGCTGTAGACACTACAAGGAAAGGGAAGGGCAGAAGAGCAAGGCCTGCAGTTGTGTGATCGTGTCAGATCGTGTCAGAGAGGAGAGGGGAGAATGAGTGACTGCAAATAGACTGCGGATGTGAGCTGCCCAGTCCACGTGTCCCTTCCCACTTCCCAGCCGTGATGCAAGGCTTGGGGTCTGAACACGCACTGAAGTGCTGTGTTTCACAGTCTGGCTTTGGGGCAGTAAGGCCCAGGATCTCGCAGAGGGAAGAGTGAGCCACCCCGGAGGGAGGCAGGTCCCCAGGGGCCAAGGGCCGGGGTGGGGCCCAGGAGATGGCGCAGAGATTTTAAGGCCCAGGTCTGGTGCCTTTTTCAGTCAGCTGATGTTTCTTTCTGTATCTGATAAAGAAAAGCAAAGAATGTCTCCGAAGTGGGCAGGCCAGCTGATATGTTCCATCCTCACTTGACAGTCTCCCCTACGACGGGTACAGGTGTCACTGTGCAGACGTGGCGGCTGTAATGCCTTGTCATGAATAAAGGTGCTTTCAACGTGCCAGAGAGTTGGTACTTAAAGGATATATGATGCATCTTTAGAAAGTAAACTTCTGATGGAGGTTTCACAACTGATTTGTCCAATGAGTAAGTGTCTTCTCTGGAGTCTGAATTTAGAGGCAGCATCTTCAAACACACACACACACACACACACACACACACACACACGCACGCACGCACGCACACCAGGATATATAGGTAATCTTAAGATGACTGATAATAAAATTTTGCAGATACACATCCTCCAACGATAAATACCGTCTGCAGAGTGTCGTGTTGAGTGCCCCCCACTTTCCCTCAGTCTCGCAGTGCTTACGCCAGGAGCTGGCGCTAACAGGCTTTCCTTTTAACCTTGACTGGGACCTTGGGTCCATCCAGGGTGACCTGGCCTCCTTCAGCGCCACCATCTGTGAGTGGGCTCTCCCCAGGTCTCTTTCTTCCCCTTCCTGCCCACCCCCTCAGATCCGGGGAGGGGTGCTGTCTGTGGGTCAGCTGTGTCAGACAGCTCAGTTCCAGCATGAGGAACATTGCCCTTCCAGGTCTAGATGGGGATGGCAGGTCGAGTTCTTGTCTGTGTCAGCTCCTTCCGAGTGCAGGTGCTGCCCAGATGGCCGGTAGGGGGTGTGTTTCAAGGACATCCCAGGCCTGTCGGAGCGCCCACCTCGAACTGATGGATGGTGCTGGGCGTTGGGGCTGATGCAGAGTCTGAGCACACGTGCATTTGTACTTGACATTCCGGCGTGCTTGGTGGCCCCGCCACGGCTCCCCAGCCAAGCTGGGCGCTTTGCCATCTACCTGGACCCATCTCTCCACCCTTGCTTCTTCCCAGTCAACCCCCTCGGGCTTCAGGAGCCTGTGCTAAAAGGTCTGGGGCATCTCCTGCTCATGGAGTGACTCCCTCTGACATCTCATGACACCCCGAAGCCGGAAGCAGCTGCCCAGATGATGCTAGCGGGGTGTGAGGTGGACGGGACAGACAAAACTGTCAGATGGGACATCAGGTTGCAGTGGGGAGCATTGGTCTGAGTGTTAGCAAACCAAGCAAATACCCAAAAGGGTTCCCAGTGCCACCCCCATCTTCCTCCATCCTCTTCCAGAGATGCATAAGGCTTCGGAGAGCAGGAGCCTGGCCATTTCAGACGTGCAGTGTCCAGATGGAGAGAACGGAGTGCTGTGCCTCTAAGCCCCTCAGCATGTCTTACTTTTCTACGGTGGCCCCTCAGAGAGGGGCAGCCGGTGTCTCACGTCCCTAGGATGGAGTCATAGTCATGACAAATACCAGCAACAACTATGATCACAGATCGAAGGTTCTGGCTATTTCCAGTCAGAGTAGACTGTGACGTAAGCAAAGTGTTCCGTGAGTCCTCTGTCGGAGAAGCGGCACCAGTCAGAGACAGAGACAGCAGGACCCGGTCAGAGACAAGCCACGTGGCCCGGAGTGGAGGGCCGCCTGCGCCGACGGGAAGTAATAGAAATGAGCCACAGGATGGCCAGGGGAACGCAGGCCACGCTAGAGAAAGGGGCACACTGGAGCCCGTAATTCAGCAGTTAAGTGCTCTGGACAGCCGGGAAGTCTAAAGTCGAAGGCACAGCTGTGAGGAGAAGTTAAAGGGGAACAGAAGCTAGGCTGCTGTGGGAGGGGCGGCCAGAGACTGTGGGCAGTGGCTCCCGCTCCTCCGGGGCCTGCCCCAAGCTCAGGGCCCCTGCAGCCTCCTGGAGCAGCAGGAAGAAAACGCGGCATACAAATATGGACATACATGATAGAATTAGATAGAATTGAAAAACACAGTATTATAAAGCCCAAGTAAGCAGAACAGAGCAAGATACTGGAATCCTAGGGCAGTGATAGGGTCCCCAACGACTGCAGGAACTGCCCCTGACCGGCACCCAGTCCTGACGTCGCTGTGGTTGCTCAGATGACAAGACAGCAGTAGCTCTGAAGATCAAAGAGTTTGTGTCCCAAAGTGACAGGAATCCCTCTGCCACCCAAGAGGTGGTCCTTGTGACTAGGGACGTGTAAGCTGTCCGCCCAGGGTGGAAGAAAGTCAGTCATATCAGAGGTGGGAAGGTCTGTGCCCAAGAGCAGAGATATACCACCTCTCTCTTCTTAAGTCTGGACTGGGTTGCTGGCCCCTGAGGGTGATAGCAAGAGAGAGTCCCTGACAATCTTCATACTTCTCCTCTTCCACCCAAGTACAATTGTTTAAAAAAAGTCCTCATTTTTCTTCTACCTGCAAATGATACTGCTCATGCCAATTTTAAAATGAATATGGAAAATATTTGAGTTACGAAAAAAATTCCTCTCAATCAAAGCTCTGCCTTTAATGAAAGGCTTTCCATGTCTGGGCGACACTTTGCTTCAAGCGATTCCAGGCTACCAGCCTTCCTCTGTAACCCGAGCACGGGAACTGTTCATCTGGGCCTAGTACAACACCCACACCAAGTTAAGTCAGCAAATGTCTACTCGGGTAAGTATGATTACAGAGAAAAAAATTAAGACAAAAATGGACACATATGATTAGATGGAATTGAACGACACAATGTTAAAAAACCCAGGCAACCAGAGTAATACAGTAAGATACTGGAATCCTGGGACAATGAGAGTGCAGGGCTGATATTTCGTAGCTGCGTGATGTTGGCCAAAACCTGCAAGACGTGGAGCCCCTATTTTCTCTGCTGCAAAGTGGGGATCAGACTGGCGCAGGGAGTGGTTATCAGCACAGAGCTTGGCCTGTGGTAACAGCAACAAAGGGCAAAGCATAGACATACGGGCACCGTAATTATAGCATTTCCCGGTGAAAAAGATCTAAAGGCCCCTTAGAAATCTCCAAGCACAGAAGAATCCCTAAAACTGTCCAGATAGTTCATCATTCACAGAAATGAAAAACAAAGTCAATGAAGGATTTCAGTGAAGATGGGAGGAAAACACACCCTTTGCTCACCAATCTCACCCGGGCAAGTGCAAAGTGACACAAATATCAAGTGCCATTGTAACACCACCAAAGCTAGTGACACTCCAGTTACCGAGGCATCACCAGGGATGCCCGACTGACAGGCAAATCTCATTATTTTGCAAGGGAACTTGGTCATTCTTATCAGTCATAATAGTCTACACTTTGACCTCGGTGGGGTCTGGTCCTGAGAATGAAATAATTCAAATTAGCTGCAAACTATACTTTGGATGGGGCATGTTTTTAGGATCATAAGAATAAAAATAATCCGATAATACAGCAATGGTTACTTACTCATGGAACACTAACTGCAGAACATATTACACGGTATTTAAAGATGATAGGCAATACATGCCAATGAGAGCATATATGAGAAGATGTCAGGTAGGAGACAATGGGCTGAAGTAATTTCTTGCAAATATTGAAGCTCTAAAGAAATGCAATTTGCTTTTTATTGGTAAAGAGATTTAGATGAAATATGTGCATTTTATTCATAAATATATTAAAGTAGATCTAATTATATTCATTTCTCCATATTAGTTGTTATGAATCTATAACTCCTCATAATTTATTTTATACTGACCTAGATTAGGGTATAAAAATCCAATTCAAGGAGTCACTTAAGACACATGTGAAATTTGTCTTTTGGGAGATATTTCCCCAGAGACTCGATTTAGCAATAATGGCTGAAGCCATGAATGTGTCTCTGTAAAGACAACTTTATTCCTCAAGATTCACGCTTGGTCCACTGACTCTCTCTTTCATATCTACGAGATCATTCTCTGTTGTACCTCCAAAGAGCTTCTGGAGTCTTCGGGTTTTCCTACCAGGGGAGGAAGAAAACTTGATCATGAGAGAACCCTATCACCGAGAGGCTGTCATACGTGATGGAAGGAGCCCGTCGAGGGTCTGGCCATCCACCTGACCGGTGGTTCTTTTTTGAGGAACTCTGGGAGTTGTATAAATGACAGACACACTTCTCACAGCCCAGGAGAAAAGACTCTGCACACGCGAGTGGAAGGAAGCTATTTTTGTCTCAGGGCTCCAGTTACACACCTGAGCTGGAAGCTTTGTTCTCAGTTCATGCTGTCATCAAAAGGGCTCCACGCAAACACGGCAGACGCCTGCCAGTGGCTTCATGGAATCACAGCTGCAAACTCCCCCATCATGTGAAAACCCAGGAAATTTTCTGGGTCTGGAATGCCTGCCGTCTTCCTTCCCTGGAGTCGCAGGCACCTCACCTGCCACGTTCCCGCACGTGCTCCCAGGCCCCTCCACCACGTGGTCCCCAGAGCAGGCAGGACAGGGCCTGTGATCTGCACATGTGCTGTGTGTGTGAACCTGCCAGGCTGTGGTGTGTCTCCTCCGGACTGAGCGGACATGCTCCTGGGGGGACTGTGTCTAGTTGTGCTAAGGGAACATGGGGCCCACGGCCTCGGGGATCATCTTGCGTAGCTGTGGAGAGACTTCAGGGGTCTACAGAGACCCCAAAAGCCTGGGAGCGTTTGCGAATGTGCATGTGTCTGGGGCAGACACAGCTGTGGTCCCCCAGCACAGTCTTGTCCCTTTTGTCCCAGCGAAGGCCTGGGGTGTGAGTCAATCCTCAGGTGTCCTCTATACGGGCCATCAGTGTTGGCTTTGGCAGGACATTTTCCAGACCAACATGGCCTGGAGCTGCCTAGGAACTTCCTAACAAACTCATGAGGATTAGACCTGAGGGGACACTGGTCTCCTTCGAACGTCCTTCTGGCCTCCAGAGGCAGAGAGGGAAGTGAGGTGGCACCTGGGACACTGAGGAGTGGCCCTGCCCTGCATGCCAGCACAGCCTGCAGTGTTGACTTTGAGCTTGGAAAGTGACCCAATAAATGTGCTGTTTCTTACGATGCTTTTAGGTGAGTTTTCTCCGTTTTGGTGGCACACATTCTTGGCATGACAGCAACAGTTCTGAGCTGTCATTAGACCATCAGATGGATCTGAGCCCCCTGCCCGGCCACCAGCAAGGTGAGGGAAGTCTGTAGAAGATGCTCAGCAGGTGCTAAGTGAGCCATGGAAGGGTAGATGGAAGCACAGGAAACCCTGGAAACGCCCCCAGCAATGAGGCGACCTGGGGATTCACCGGTCGTGTAGAGGACTTACTAACCGGACTGTGTGGTTCCCGAACGTGGGCCCTGAGGGTCAGAGCAAGCAGGGGCTGGGGTGCTGCATAGAGAACAAGCTGATAGGACCTGGATGGCCACCCGCCAGGGTACCGTCTCACGGCGGGTAGCTGGAGACCCAGTTGCGATTCCTCCCCGTCAACAACCTGCAGGGCAGACAGCTCAGAGGCAGCTCTGAGTGGCTGGCGGTGTGGAGAAGGGTTCTGAAGCTGCAACTCCGTCTCCCTTCAATTCTTCACCGAGCCTCCCAGGGACACCAAGGAAGGATCCTTGGACTCTCTCCAGGTGCTCGCTGTCCCTTCTGCCACGTGGACCCTGTTGGCCTGGGTCCTGCTGTGGTGAGGCCTGCTGCGCTGGGTCCTACTGGTGTAGGGGGTGAGGGATGCCCATCGTCTCTGCCCTTTGGCCACACCCAGCTCCGCGTGCCCTCCACTCACTGGACACTTTGGACGAGGAGAGGAGCCAAAGCTGAAGGTATCCCAGCTGAAGGGCACTGGACTCAGGGTGCCCGGAGGAGGCCCACGGTTCCCCAGGGCCAGTAGGGGGTTTTGCTTGGCCCTGGGAGGGGAGAAGACAGGTCATCTGAGTGGAGGCTGGGTCAGCGACCTGCACAGCGGGTGGGGTCTGTTTGGGTCTGGGAGCCTCAGTCGCCTGGCCCAGAACATGTGTTCTACTCAGAGGGGTTGGTACTGGGAAGGTTTGGGAGTAGGAAAGGGCGTGATGGAAATGAGGGTGTAGGGCTTGTTCGCGCAAACAGACAGGAGAACTTTCTGGAGGGTGTTGGAGCTTGGGCTAGCAGCAGGTAAGGGCCCTCCTGCTCTTGCATTTTCCTCCCCTCCCCTGTCTTCCTGTCCTTCCTGTACTTTCCTCACCTCTTCCTTCCCTTCTCTCCTTCCCTTTTCCTTTCCCCCTCTCCCTTTCCCTGCCCTCCTCTCCTTTCCCCTCCAATCTCCTTCTTTTACTTTCCCTCCTTTCCTCTCCCTCCCCTCCTTTCCTGCCTCTTTTCTCCTCCCCTCAGGTCCCTCTCCTCTCCCTTCCCCTTATTTCCCACACCCCTCCCTTCCTCTCCTCTCCCTTACTTATCTTCCTCCTTACTTCCCTTTTCCCTCCCCTTCCCCAGGGAACTGGCAGGGACCTGCAATGTGACATTTGACGCTGTTCTGGCTTCCAGGGCTAGTGGACCACATGTCTGAGAGGTTGTCTGTGGCTTCGCAGTCCCCTTGAATGACAGACAGCTCCCTCCATGGCCCTGGATGGGGTGCTAGGGAGGAGCCCCGCTGAAGGATCTGCTTGAAGCGAAGCCGATGGTGCCCCTGGCTCAGTGAGGGAAGCTGCAGATACGTCCTTCCTCCTTGCCTTTCTTTGGGGAAAGGAAGTCCTTGGAAGTTTGTAGCAACTGAATAAATCTTGTCCCTTTGATAAGCAGGGCCTGACTTGCTCCCCGCGTGGAGAAAGCTCCACGCTTCCTCCGATTGTTCAGTGTGTGGAGTTCCAGTCGATGAGACGTGATAACCCCACCTGAGGCCTGGGAGGAAGTGCTGACGGCCTGGGCTCACCCTGCACGGGCATGGGAGCAGCGGCCTGGCTATTCTTGGAAGTTATTTTCATCTGGGCTGGCAGCTTGGGTTTCTGGGCCCTGCCTCAAGGCCACGTAGTGGAGGGCGGGTTCACTATAATAATAGACTGGGCTTGGGCAGGCCAGGCGGGACTTTGAGGGCACTGGGACCATGCCGAGGTGGTGGCTGTCCATCCCAGGCCCCTTGGGCCAGCCCTGAAACCCCCTGGGACACCCAGGGAGACCTCAGGGCCCTCCCAGGAAAGGCACTCCTCGCACTGGGATGGGGCGGAGGAGGGGGAGGCGGGAGGGGCCCAGCCCCTGCCTGGAGGCTCCCGTGAAGGAACCTTCCTCCAGCTGCTCCAGGAACAGACATGACTCACAGGGACAGACTCATGAGGTCAGTGGGTGGCAGGGCAAGCAGGCGATGCTCAGCTCAGCGTGGCGATCCCAGCTGTTTGTAACAGTGCAGACCACTGCCCTGGAACACGCTCCGGACAGAGCGAGGCAACACCCCTCTTTGCGCCCCCACCCAGGAACAACGCTTTCTGTTTTACTGTTACAGATGCGGACATGTGCTTGGGCTGTAGCAACAGTAGCAGCAACAGAAGGACTTAAACAACAGTGATCCATTGTCTCACACTCTGGAGGCCAGAAGTCCAGGTGAAGGAGTAGGCAGGGCCCGTCCTGCTGAGGCCGTGAGGGAGGACCCTCCCGCCCCTTCCCCAGCTCCTGGGCGACGGTGCTGGCCGTGTCTGGCATTCTGCGGCGTGTGGAAGCCTGCTGATCTCGGCCCTCACCTTCGCGTGGAGTTCTCTCTGTGTGGGGGTCTCTGTCCCCAACGTCCCCCTTTGCACAAGTCACCAAGGAGAGGACTTGGGCCCACCCATTCCACATCACCACAGCTGCTAATTACATTTCCAACAAGTGCAATTCCCAATAAGGGCACTTTCTGAGTTAATGAGGGTTACAACTTCCACATAAAAGTTTGGGGAGGAACAGAATTCCACCCACAACAGGCGTGGTGCACATGCATTGTATGCTTAGAAAACTGAGACGGCCAAAAAAGAAAGACGTGAAAACCTCACATTCCTACACTCAGAGAACAGCACTATGAATGTCTTAGAGCATCTCCTGAGAAAATCCCTAAAATGAGACAAAACGTACACACTTCGTGCTTGCTTTATCCAATGTTCTCTCCTGCCCGCTTCACTAACGGCTTGTCTAATGCCCCACTGATGTTCAAGCTGCCCCTTCCTTATGCGGATTTTGCTCAAACCATCCATGTCATTCATTCAATCTGGTGCCATGTCTCTTAGGTCTCTTTAGCCCATCACGCTTCCCTCTTTAGGATGCTGACTTACTAGGGGTAATGACATTGCGATCACCTCACCTCCTGATGGTCCTGTTGCCCCTCACAGTACCGTTTAGCTTGCTCCTCTGTCCCCTGTGCTGGTAGTGAATGAGTCCAAAGGGTGCTTGGCGGAAAACCCTGCAGGCACCCGTCAGAATACACGTCAGAGGACACGAAAGGTCAGGTCCAGTTTTAAGGTTCGGAGAAGATACCTGGAGGCCCCTGCTGGGGACAAGGTGGCACTAGATGACTTCGGCTGTTCCTTCCAACACTGAGGTTTTTGCCTCTTGAAAGTTTCTGGTCATTGAGACAGGAATGCGCCCTCCCTGGCAGCAGCTGTTTTGGGGAGGACTGAGTGTCAGGACCTGCTGAGCCTTCATGGCTGACCTTGGGGGTCCACCCATCGCTAGACTCCCAGTTCTAAGGAGTACTGACCTTGGGTTCCCAACACGGCGCTAATGTGGGATGATGGGTGTATTCCCCACCAGGCTGGTGTCCCAGGGTCGTTCCCCGCCCCTATACCCACTGCAGTGAAGCTGATCTATTCCCCATTCCCTCCAGACTATGTCCAGAAAGGAAAACCTCTCCAACACTTCGTAGCTCCTTTGTTTTCTTTAATGACACGGTTTACAAGGAAACGCTCAGATTTTGTGTGTATTTGCTGCTTCTTTGACAAACTCATGTGTGTATAACACAGACCTCTATTCATATGTAGAATAAAGCTCCCCGAGCCCCTTCCCAGTCGGTCAGGTTCACCAGAGGTTTTCCAGCGTGGGTGAGCTCTCCCTTTCTTGACGTTCACGTACCTGGAATCAACAGCTCGTTCTGTTTATCTGGGCTTCGCCCACGGCAGTCAGGGGTCAGTGGTTCGTGTCTTCCTTCTCCCGGGTAGCACCACATTGTAGGAACATACGATGACTTATTTCTTCTCTTGCAGACGGCCCTTTGGGCTGTCTCCAGTTCTTTGCTATTAGAAATAACACTCTGAATATTCTTGGACCAGTGGTTTTGTGTACACATGCTTTTTTCTTCCTCTGGGGTTAATATTCAGGAGTGAAATTAGTGCATCGTGTTTTGCATGGTCGTTGAGTTTGCCCTGGACAATGATGCCTGGGAGCTCTGGGATGATCCCTTCTTCCACGTGTGGCCATTCAGTGGGGGAGCAGTGGCACTGCAGTGGGGTTCTGATTTGCGCTTCCCTGATGATTAATGATCATGAGAGCTTTTCTGGCTTTGTGGTCATTTGGATAGATTCTTTTGTGACTGTCGGTTTTTGAAAGCAACCTTTCTTCACATGCACTAGACTGCTGTTGAACATTTCCCAGTAGGGACCAACACTTGAATGGAGTCTGCTGCTCATCCTCCTGTGAAGACTGAGATGTGCTGATGGGGAGCGAGCTTCTTTGAGAAGAAGTGACGTCACGTGATGACCTCATCCTGTCATTTCCGATCCCCCTTCTGGGATTCTGGTAAATCCACCACGAGCAGGTATTAGATTATTAGACCCTGGGCTGCTGGCCAGCACCGCGTGTATGTCCTGACACATCAAAGACGGCAGGGTTGGAAGCGGAGAAAAGGCAGAACAGACCCCTTGGCTTCAGAGATTTCTCCATAGGTGTGTGAGGATGGAGTGGGTACAGTAGGCGGTGAGACCGGGCGGGATGGACACTGTCTCTGGGCTGGGACCCTCGCCCGCTGCAGAATCATGATGCCAGAGAGGTTCAAGTTCAGGCAAAGTGAATCTTAGTCTTCAAATGGAGAGTCACATGCATCACCCTTTCTTGGCAGAGGGCCCTGGGAGCCAGAGCAGGTTTTAGCAAGAGGACCATGCAGGGCCCCGGGGCTCACCTGGAGGCACAGTGCAGCTGAGTCTCCTGCCCCTGCCCACTGGTGATGGAGACTCCAGCCTCACTGTCCTGTGCCACGGCTCTCCTTCCTGTCCTTCTCCAAGGTCTGGTGCTGTCTTCGTGGGCCCACAGCCACCCAGGGTTTCACTGGAAGAACTTCCGACTTGCCACAGAGGACAAAAGAGGAAAAGAAGAGACCAACTGGCTGGCATGTTGAAGGGGAAGGGAGACATAGTGATCGAGAAAGGAGAGGCAGCGGGGACCCAGGACACTGCTGTCAGGCAGCTCTGGCCTGAGCCCGTGCAACAAAAGTGATGAACATTCCTTTTGAGAGGAACCCCTCCAAAAGCAGGTTCCAAGCAGGTTCGCCGAAAATGAAATGTTGGGTGAATGAACCGGTTGATGCAAACATGAGTTTAGACTCCAGGGGTCTCTGCAAAGAGTGCTTGTCTTGTGTGCTGAGACTCCTGAGGTGAACTAGCCCCTTCGCGGTGCTCTCACCTGTGACCTGTCCAAACCAGTTCCGTTCCTTTTGAACCAGCTGCCGTCACACGTCGCACCACCTTTTTGAGACAAAAACTGCCTCAGAGCAATAGCTCAGTCATGCAGCTGCATCGGAACAAGTGAGGGGCTGTCAGGAGGGGGAGGGGGAGGCTGGAGGGCCAGTCAGGGTGACGGGCAGCCTGCGGCCTACTCCGAGCGGTCACTAAGGATGCGGCCGCAGCCTCTGGGCTATGTCTCAGTTGGGCCAGGAAGGATTAGAGGGACAAGGAGAAGAAAGGCTCCTGGAGAAGAAAGCACAGCATAAGGCAAGTCACAGCCTCTGCATGGAGGCCAGGCCACTGTCCTTCCAGCAGAGAGGAGCTGGGAGTGAGAAAGGTCGACGCCTGTCTTCTCAGCGCCGGGCCTGCAGGGCTGAGGCTGGCATCAGACACGGCGGACGTTCCCAGGCCCCGGCAGCCAACCTTGGGCCGGGTCCCAGTTCCTCCGGAGAAAAGCCTCAGTCCAGCGCAAAGGCGGGGTCGGCAGCTTCTGGGGGACCATCCACTCTGGGAGGGAAGCTCAGCCCCCGAGCGTGGCCAGGACTGAAGTCGTATTGATGCTCCTGCTCCGTCGAGGACCCCGACATGTGACGTAGCGCAGACTCACAGTCCTACCCTACGCGCTAGAATCAGCCTTGCTGGGCAGGGTCCTCGGGTCGGGATTGACCGAACGTCCGCCATGTCCGATGCCAGCCTCAGCCCTGCAGGCCTGGTGCTCAAGGGGAAACTGAGGCCCAGCAGGGTTAGTTACCAAGTACTCTCAGCTGGCAGCTGGCAGAGCCCAGTGTGAAAGTCTGATCTCCGGAAGTCCAGCCGGAGTGACCACACATGCCACCTGGGGAGGGACATGGAGCAGATAGAACAGGGGGAGCATCTGAGCCGATCGGGGTGCAGTGTGGTGGAGCCCCACGAGGGAGTCAGGTCAGGTCAGCTCTGGGCACCGGGTGGCAGGGTACTGGGTGAGTGGGGTAGGGTGGGGCTGGACAAGCCACTCTTCAGAATGTAACCAAAGGGCAAATGCCATTGCGGGGACTCACACAAAGCTAGGGTGGTCAGGGACTTCCAGTCTCTGTGCATGGGTTTCCTGCTCCGTGTGGGGCCCGTCCCTGCTGGTCACCAACCTGCTGAGAGGCTTCCAAAGAGAAAGGAAATCTGCAGCTCCCAGGGCAGCCAGGCTCAAACCGCTCATGCCTCCGCGTGTTCGTCTGTGGCTCGCAGCTGGGGTCCTGTTCTCTGGGCTGAGCAATGCCGGAGGTGGGGCTGCTGGGAGGACAGGGCCTTGGGAGAACCAGCCTAGGCCTCACTATACCCCACACCCCTCCTACCATCTCCCACTTGTGTGGCCTCTGACCGACTGTCCAGCTTCCCTGAGGTCCAGTTTCCTTTTGTCATGTGGAAGCTGGGAGGTGGTGGTCAGTCATTTCTGCAAAGTGCCTGGGGCCCCGTGACTCCCAGACATGGGCCCCCCAGTCACCAGGTCTAGCTTCCCTCCCTTGGGGGGTCCTTAGCCCTGGAGCTGCCGGGGTCTAAATGTGGTACGCTGAGTGGGTGGACATCTGAGTTCCACTCTCAGACCACTCCTCCCAGCCAAGGACAGGAGACTTCCCAACACACGTGCTCAGATCAAGCCAAGGGACCCCTTATGCATCTCTGAAGGGAAAAGATAGCTCTCATAAGAAGCCTAAAAGACACAAATGACATCTCACCTGTGATTACATCCTAGCTACCTCTCGCCCGGGCTGTGTCTGTGATGCTGGGGCAGTGAAGGTGTGTTTGTCCAGCAGCAGACCATCCAACAAGTTTTAGAGAGCCAGAGACCCTGGCCACTCTGCGGGGAGGCGGTGGCGTCAGAACGGGGCAGACGCAGAATGCCAGGCATCCCGCTGGAGGGTTAGGGAGCCTGTGAATAACAGGAAGACACATGTCTTGGTAGGTGAGCTGAGCCCCGCTGACATTTTCACAAATAAATGCTGAGGACACATTTCAAGGGCGGAGAGTCGGCCTTCACTGTGGCTAAAAATACTTGCTTTCTATATTCCTTAGTAACACTAAAAATCACAGGGGGGACGTGTGGGGCGAAGTTGCTCGTGCCTTGGTCTTTTCAGCCATGTCAGTGGGCCTCTGTGCACGCGGGGTCCTCTCTGCCCAGTGAGGTGACACAGATGTGACGTTGAGAACAGTGTCGCAGTGTCAGGACTGATGGCTGATGGAGACGCATCTCCATGGTTGCATGGAGATGATCTGGATGGACATGTACCCCAAGGTGAGCATGTGGGGATGTCAGTGTACAAATTCATACTCACATCATATTTGTGGCTAGAAGTTCCAGCTGGCTCCTCCTGAAAGATTTAGCCTTCAACATTTAAGAGTTTTACCAAGCACCTCCTGCGACCCTTCTGAAGCCTGCTGAAGAGTTCTTTCCTCCCTTTTCGGTCCATGGGGAAACGGAGGCCGGGAGAACCATACCACAAGTTCACCGCTGTCCAGAGGGCAGATGGTGAGATGCAATTTAAAGCCCCACCAGAATCCCACTGAATCACCGCTCCCCACCTCTCACCAACTCTCTGAGCATCACTTTATCTTTTAGGTGAGTGGAATTCAGTCTCATTCGTTTCAAGCCAGTCAATGGTATCCATACATCCACAGGCCACCCTCCCTTCTGAACCATATCTGAACCATGGCCCCGAGAACCTTGTCCAACTCGTCTAAAAGCCGTGCTGTGACCACATGTGAGGATTCGGGCTGGAGCTCCTTTTTGGAAAAGCAGGCCCCCCTTTGCTTTTCCGTGAGAGCAGAGCGTGTCTGTTCCCAGGCCTGCGTGGGGACACGTTTCTCAAGCGCCATCTCGGGAAGGCCCACGACAGCCCGTGAGCGGGAGGGCTTGCTGGCAGCCCCTGTCACTGCTGGAGGAGCAGAGCTCTACGCATGTCACCGGTACTGTGGGTTCAGACATATTTTCCAGAGAAAAGCTTTATTCAGCCAGGATGCTTTGAGGGTTTGTGAGACACCGTGACATTTGTTAGATCTGCGGCCTTTGCTGTGCTGGTGACGTTATTAGATATTGAAGCAAGTCCAAGAGACCCCAGCCCGTCCCTCCCAATAAAGCATTTTAATCAATTTTGTTGTTTAGGTCATTTTTGCTGTGCTCTGAATACGGGGGAAAATATCACGCGAGCAGGGCTTAGTATTTCCCTCTCGGCAAAGATCAACCATATAGATTGCATTTGGGACACAGACTGTCCCCATTAGGGAATGTTTTGCAGTTGCCGTCCCTCTGCACTGAGCGCCTTCTTTTGCCGTGGAGAATTCCTATGAGAGCTGCAAAAATCCTACTCGTGTGACATAGTTCCCCCACTTGAATGAGCCTACTGAAGGGTTCTCAGCATTTTACCTTTTTGTCAATAAAGTTCTTTATGGCACATTTTTCTTGCTGCATTTTAATGTGATGTTCACTGCCCCAGATGTATGAGGGAGGAGACAAAAAGGCCATTTAAGGCCCTGGTTCTAGAATGTTCCTATTATGCATTGAATTGCATCCAGTGACACACGGCCTTGCTGTATGTGGACATAGCTGTAACTGTAGGTGGCTTTCACGAACCCACAGAGACTTAAACCTGGGCCAACGGAGAAAACATTCCTATGACATTTCTTCAGGAAGAGGGCCCAGTAAGCAAAATTATCTGGAAGTCATTTTACAACAGCGAACCCCAGGTCTTTGAATTTCCAGCAGTTCACCTAGGAAGTTCCTTTTCTGCATTAAAAATACATGATTTGATGTCTTTTTCTAAATTTCAAGTATAAAGGTGATAACTGCATTTAATATTAGGAAATGCTATTTTGAATAGCAAGACTCTTAAACCTTTTTGTCTCCTGACAATACTTGAAGCAAAGATGATAGGCTTTTACCATTGGTTGTCTGCGGAGTGATTTAAACGATCTATTTCTAAGGTCTACCTATTATTCAGTCCCCAGACTGAGAACAATTTAGTTATCTCTGGGAGAAGGACACAGACGCTGCCCCATTACTGCTCGAGGCTGCGTCAAGCTAACTTCTCCGAAGAGTCCTTAGCTCATGGAAAACAGCAAGAATGTCCAGGCGAAAGCGGGATCCATGGAGAGCCCAATTCAGAGACCTTTGACATTCGGCCACATGGGGCCTTCGGAAGGGCTGGAAGCAACATCCAGGGGAGAAGCCTGAGTTTGGAGTAGTGGTTCCCAAGCTCCCAGGTGCATCAGCATCTTTGGAGGCCTTTGTGGGCACAGATGCAGGGCCCCACACTGGAGTGTGAATCGGCAGGTCTGAGCAGGCCCGAGACGGCAAAAATGTTCAGTGCCGCCGCCACTGCTGGCCAGGGACCGCACTTTGAGGACCACCGTGCTAGGCGTGCCGCGGGGTGGAGGGGTAACTCTGGTGTCAGGAAGTTCAGGACGCTTGGATGACTTCTGTTGAAAATGTGCATTTAAATGGACATCTGAGTCCTGTGCTCGGAGCTCCCTACAGGGACACCCTCCTGCCCAGGAGCCATGTGGAAGTGACCTGCACGTTGGCTGCAGCCTCTTGGTGAGTTAGCACAGTCCTGTTTGGTCCCCCCGGAGCTGAGCCAGGAAGCGGGAGGAGGAGACGGCCGGCCAGCGTGCAGCGGCCATGCCAAAGCAATGCCTCTGGAACAGCTCACTCGGGGACACTTGTCTGACCAGCCAGAGGGGTCGTGCTTCCAGAGCTGTGGAGGAGCTTTAAACACGCTTCTTCCACTTGGTCTCAACAAAAGAATACACACCTCTCCCCGTGACAGCTGAGCCTTTTTGCATTTTCCAAAGTCTGAGCATCTCCAGTGACCCATGAGTTGTGTTGACCATTTGCTTTTCTCAGGACAGCAGACGCGTCGTTCAAAGTTCAGTGTTCTCCACCATCACACAGGTGCCACCGTGTAAGGACCACAGCACTTCTGTTACTGGTGACCACCCGCACATAAGCAAGCATGTGTCTTCGTCTGATGCCCATCGGTGTTTGCAGGCAAGAAAAGCAGAATGAAAAATGGGGCACAAGGAAGGGGACCATGAAAGGCCTTGACTTGGGGGAGCCAGACGAGGGAGCCCGTGAAGGTCTCCGGAAGATGTGTGGGTTTGGGGGCTTGTGGTCCAGCCTGGAGAAGCAATGTTGTGCCTTGTGTGGGGGTCTGGGGTGGGGCCGGAAAGGAGGGAGCAGAACCCGGGAGGAAGTGGGTCCCCTAGGTCAGGGGTGGCACAGGGCCACAGTCAGGAGCATGCTGGCCACAGTGACTTGGCAGAAGTCACTGGAGGGTTGAGGGCTGCCCGGGACCCATCAGCGTGTGTGTTTATGAAATGACTGGCTCACGAGCAGCGCATCCCAAAGGAAGACGCTCCTTTGGACGAGATGGTGACAGAACGTGGCGTCAGACATGGGTCAGTTTTGATGGCTTTATGGACAGGATTCCAGAGGGGCTGGCTCTGTTGGGAATGACCCTGGTTTTTCCCTGAGTAAGCGGTGGAGTGGATTCCTCTTGACTCTGAAGCACGTGGAGTGGATTCCTCTTGACTCTGAAGCACGTGATGGGCAGGTGCAGGGGCCAGGGGTTTGGCTTCATGAACTTGTAAATGGCCAAGGGCACCATCCAGCAGGGGAGTTAGGGCCAGGGATTGAATTTGGAATCGACGTGAAGAGATGGCATCTGAAGTCAGGGGACAGCATGAGCTGACCTGGGTCATGGATGGGGAGAGAGAGGAGACTGAGAAGGAGCCGGGGCTACAAGAGTTACAGGTTGGGAGGCGGGGAAGGGCCCATCCAGCCCAGGAGAGCGAGAAAACACATCTGGTCAGAGTTCCAGCCAGTCTCCCCAGGCAGCAGATTTTTCTTTTAATGGAACTCACCCCAGTCCTGAGCCCCTCCTTCTCTTCACAGAAGCACTTTGGCTCCTCAGTGGTGAGTCCTGGGTACCCTTCTAACACAGGAGTGTTTGATGACGCCTGTTGGTACGCTGGTGACCTCAGAACCTCTGAAGATGCCCTGAAATCGTCGTGAGCGCACTGTGGGGCAAGTCCTTGTCTGAGTGGAGGGCGGATAGCTCCCAACACACTCTAAGGCAAGACTAGGGGATATTTCTCAATACTTGCTAAATAAAAAGGAAACTGAAGTTATAAAATTTTAGACGTATCAAGTACAGGAAGAGAGCAAGTCCTTTCACCTAGACTAAAACTCACAGAAATTTGGCAAACCGAAAATAAATAACCGAAGTACCTTACAAATATTCCCAGTGGGGAAAGCAAAGTTCAGCTTTTAAAACACTCAAATGAATCAATGTGCAAACAGCATGTCCCACCAGGGATCTGATCTTAACGAGTGATAGGAGGATCTGCTATTGGCCAAATCACTTGCAGGAGGGTCAGAGGACATCCGCAGTGAGATCTACAAGTGGTGACAGCCGTGAGCAACAGAGACAGGCCAGTCCCTCCGAGGGGAGCTCACTGGCACTAGAGTGGACTGACCCTCCAACGACTCCCTTCCTCTTTGATAGCATCATCCACACTGGAGCTGGAGGGGCAAACAGTGATTAGTCAGCCTTTCTGAAATAAAGGCCGACTTGTGCTGTGGATTTCCATGCAACTGGTGCACACTCACACACGCAAGACCGCGGCCAAAGAGACAATTCGAGGTGTTTTAAGAATCAGATTCAGAAGTGATTGATTAGGTCAAGTAAACATTTTTTTTTTTCCCCCTGCAGGACAGAGAGGGGTCTGAATTATTTTACATTAAAATATTGTGATCACAAGTCATCAGAATAGGGTAGCAGGGTCCATTTCAAAATGGCCTGTTCCTCCTAGGACATAGGTGGACTTGACCGTTCAGCTTTCAGTAGACGAAGAAATGCAGCGTCAAGATTCAAAGAGTAACCAGAAATCTAAGTCACTTCCAAGAGCTGATTCTACAAGAAATGAGACTGAGTGACCTTGGGAAAGTCCTTCTTTTGGGGTCTTAAAGAGTGTGGTCAGTTAGTAGACAAGACGTGGAATCTACCTAAGCACCATGGATGGATGAAGGATAAAGATGTGTGTGTGTGTGTGTGTGTGTGTGTGTGTGTGCATGTGTGTGTACTTAATGGAATACTAGTCATGCATAGAAACAGATGAACCCCTGCCATTTGTGACAGCTTGAACGGACTTGAGGTGCTTTGCTAAGCAGAATAAATCAGAAAGAGAAAGAAAAATGCTCTCAGACTATGAATTCAAAACTGTGGTTACCAGAGTGGGGGACAGGGTGTGGGGGTCAGACCGATAGAGGTGACTGGCACTGGAACGCCAGTGGTGGGTGAGGTGTGACTCTATTCTGAAACATATACAATTGTATTAACTAATGGTACATTAATTAAAAAGAAAATAAAACGATGGTGCTTGGTGAATTGCCAGCAGTCCCTAAGAGGGACAGGTGAGTGGAGGAGACGGAGTGGCCTTTGTCTCGTTTGTGTGAGTATGGAGATCCTTCCTGCATATTTCAATGTGGACACAAGCGATGTCAGTGGGAATGGGAACTTGGGTCATTTTCAGTGCGTTAAAATCAAATGCCCCTTTGACCTGGAAGTGTCCCATTTTGGTCAACTGGAATATTCTAGAAAAGGAAAACTGTCATGGATGAAATTGTTTAAAAGACATTTAGGTTTCCTGAGTCCATTTTAGTCATTTACAATGAGAAAAATATTCATGGAGTTATTTTCTCAGGTATTTTCTTTTTTTAAAAAAATTATTGAGGTAACTTTGATTTTTAAGATCTTAAAAGCCCATATGGGCAGTCACCATTCATCACACCCACCACCAAGTTACCAAAAGCCCTCCCCCTGTCCACTGGACCCACCACCCCTTGCTCCTAGCCTCTCAGCCCTCTCACCTCAGTTCTAATGTCAGTGTTCAAAGGTTTTTGTTTTCTCTGTTCATTTGCTTTGTTCCTTTATATAACACATAGGAGTGAGATCATCCAGTATTTGTCTTCCCCTTCTGACGTATTTCACTGAGCATATTCCCCGCTACTTCCATCCATGTTGCAAATAACAGGCCTTATTTTTTAGGGCTGTGTAGTATTCCATTGTCTATCTACCACATCTTCTTTACCCACTCATCTGACAATGGGCACTCGCATAGTGTCCAATTCTTGGCTATTGCCAGGTACATTCGTTCTTTAGAATAAAATCAGCCTCTGAGCTTCCCAGCCTGTGCTCACAAAGGGCTAGTGATAAATGTCTCAAAATAGTCGAGATGCAGTGGGTATTGGAACAGACTTCACGTTGCCTTGCTTTTGCTTCTCTAAATTCCAGGGCTCTGCCATGTGTCACAACCTAATCCCAAATTCATGTAAGTAAACTCCAGCAGGACTTCAGTCTTCGTTTAAACATAGATTGAGAATCATATTCCAGCAGGATGCAGTCATCACACAAAATTTTCCCACTTGCTGGTTCTGCCTGATGTTTGCAGAGAGAGCTGGAAGGAAGAGAAGAGGAAGAAGCATTTGTTTTTATTTCGTTGTTCATCTTGGTTGCTCCCCATCCCTGGGACAGGAGTCCATGTCCTGGGAATGCACGTGGTCTGTTCAGGCTGAAGGTGACTCACCAAACTGCCATGCTCTCTGCTGGGGGTGCCTACGCCTGTGACTTTTTAATGCATCGCACCAACTCTCATTTCTCTGTCTTGGTCACATGTCTCTGTTTATCCTAAAAGTCGCTCACTGTTGCTACAGATATGCTCCATGTCACACACTAAGCCAGTCATGAAGGAAGGGGACAATGGACTGTTCTCAGATTCCATGTCTGCCTTCAGAAACTCCAGTCTTAAATAATGAGCGATAGTCGTCTTTAGACCAGGGCTCAGTGCCCACGGGAGCACGTGTCCTTTCTTGTCTTTGGTGCAGAAACGGTGCTTGGCTACAGAACGTGATCCTCGAGGCCATGCCTGTCTGGGCATCTCTGGCGTGAAAGTCAGTGCCTGTCTTTATGAAACTTTCTGGGCTGAGGCCTTGAGGCTGGGCTTCCTTTTTGATTTCTCAGTCGAGTGAAGCTTACCTATCTTCTGTCTTGTTCTTTTTGTGGGTGTTGGGTTTTGTTTTGTTTTGGTCTCCATAAAATCCCCACACACTGTCATCAGCCTTCTGGAAGGTTCTGTGAGGACCCTTGCAGCCGTAGGGGGGAGGCAAAGGAAGGGAGAGTTGCCAATGAAAAGCACTGGATTTGTTTCGAGGGGTCACTATTAAGAGGTCTGGAATTCATTATCTGGACTAATCAAGAGCCCCGAAGAAACTGCTGGAAACACTCCGTCAGGTTAGTGACACACCAGGTCCTCGGACGCTGCGTATCGCATATGACCTGAAGGGGCAAGGACCCCATCAAGCGTTTGATTCGATGATGTTGCCAGACCCTGCTACCCACCCTTGTCCCTATCTCCCCCACCCCAATATAAGCAGGGAAGCTCCTGCAAACCCGGATGGCGAGTGGGTGAGCAGCACTAATCGTGCTTGCAACTGAGGCTCATGGCGCGTGCAAAGCTGCCTCACCGTAGTCGGAGCACAAACTCCCCAGTTCTGTGCAATGAAAACACCCGTTGCTCCACGCGGCTGCCGAGAGGTGCGGCTGAACAGAGGTGCCTCCTCTGCCACACGCACATCTTAAGCAGTCAGCATCAACGCTTCCCTTACAAGCCCTGACATCACCCTCGGGGCAGACGGACACAGAACAGCGATGGCTGAATTGTTCATGAAAATGATAGTTTTATTTTCTAGACAACTGAAGGTTTCACTCGGACTCTTGCCTCTGCCCGAGCAGTATAAAGAAGCAATTCTTCTCCTAGAACAAATAAGCACAGTACACTATTGTAATCTAAGAAACAGGCACTATTTATGTATTGGAAAGCCTTGCTCTCAATAGGGTTAATAGTCCAATGGCCACTGAGCCGCCATCTTAGCAGCTGTAGAAGGCACAAAAAAGGAGATGCTAAAGGCAGCAGAGACAGATGATCGGAACACCGAGGCATCCTTCCTCTCAGCTCGGCTGTGGCCACCGCTAGTTCAGCAAGCACGACTCATAGGTGGGGACCATGTACTTGATGTTGATGAAGGCGTCTTCCCCTCCGCAGCGCTCGAAGGCCTCCAGTGTCTCCTGGATCAGGTCGCCGATGTTTTCCCTCTTCTGCTGGCTGTAGTCAATGCCGTCTCCTGAGTTCACTGTCCAGGCAAATACACAAAGAGGCCTGTTACTTCATGGCAGTGTCCCCGAAAACTCCTACACATCCGTCTGGGTGTTTTCTCCGAAAGCCCGTGAGGAGATGCGACCATTTAACATTTTTACACGATCTTGCAGAGTTTTAGGAATGGTGACCAATCTCTCAAACTACAAAGTCCAGATGGGAGCTGAAGAGCATGAGTCTAAACTAAAGAAATGACAGAGGAAATGAACGAGTCAGGAGGGAGTTCATGGTGGTCACGATCCAGCTAAGGAGTCAGGGGCTCTGTCATATCTGACCATCACGTGAGAGTGTTCTTTGAACCCCCAGCGTGGTATATTTGGGAAGAACGGTGCATTGCCAGATTGGGGGGTTGACCCCCTGGGATGTAAAATGGATGTGCTTGGACTGACTTAACCCACCCCATGTGTTTGTGGACTCTGCACATATTCCCCTCTGAGTGTCACCAATCCAATTCATTTTGTGGAATTAATCCTACCACTTCGGGCCAGGAGAAAATTGCTCCTGATTGGTCCACTGAATGTTTGGATGATTGTCATTTGTCATGGTTTCATGGGGAAATGGGCCTCTGCTGGAAATGGTGCCTGGAGGGCCCCCCTAAGGTTTAGCCTCCCAGCGTCTCTGAGGAAGGGAATTCCTGAGCTTGGCTTTCAGCAGCCTTGGGTCCTGTCTTGGAGGCAACTTACACAGCAAACTCAATCTCAAACCATTTCTCTGAGAAGTATCTGGTGGCACCCAACCTGAGAGAAGACTGGAGGGGTTACCCAAGCTGGGGGGAGCCTGACCAAAAGGGGAGACCCTCTGTTTGCAGCCAATGTCTGGAAATTCCCTAGTTCTTTCTCCAAGAATAGTCATGGCTTGTGTTCATGCTGCATCTCACTACAGATTCCTAAAGGATTCACTGGCACTTGGTCTCCCAGGGGGTCCCTGCTGTGGCCAGCAGGAGGGTGAGGGCTCAGGGCCCGGGAGGTCAAAGGTTGAGGTGGGCAGTGTGCAAATGGGCCTTTACCAGATAAAGTACTCATTTTATTCATACTTCCAATATAGCCCCCACATGATCATCCTGCTTGACTGTGGGGGAAATGGAGGGGAAATGTTGTTTCAGAGTTTTCCCCCACCCCCAGCTATTTTGGGCATTAAAAAAAAATGTAATAATGGCTCAGACCCTAATAAATGTGACCATTAAACCCCACAGAGCCTAGATAAGCAGTTTTTTTCTTGATTTTCCCAGAACCTTATTAGAGAAATATCACTGTCTCCTAAAGCGTAGAGAAAATGAATTGCTATCGTGATTAGTTTCTTTCGGTGGGGGTGGCGGCAGGCAGAAGAATTACTAATTTTCAGAAAGAGAAGGATAATGAGTCACACACTGGGGTGTGTATTCATTTTTCATAACAAATGAACTTAAGTTGGTTCGAAAGCCAATATGTGGCGAGGTGTTGTCACCTTCACCACTGTGGATGCTTTTCTGCTATCACGTGGAGGGCTGAACTCAGTTAAAGTTTGATTTACAGAGCAGTTCATCTTCCAAAATATCCAAACGTGAACATCATGAATCAAGCAAGACATAAGACGTCTGAACAAAGGGGTTCTTGTCTATTGTGTTTGAACAAAAGATACACCTTTGGCTTTAAAGGCCTTTTTTTTTTTTTTTCTTTGTGAAAGATTTACATGGGAGTCAGTGCAGTCAGGTGCCATCCCCCTGGGGGAGCTTCCCAGGAGGAGAAGGCTGGATTCCCAGAGGAGGAGGAAGTGTGGGTGTGGGGTGGGGGTGCAGGTGGCTGATATTTGTAACAGGTGGAAAGAAAAGCTATGGCGGAAGAAAGTTTCAGAGGGGGCAGGAAGTTCAAAAAAGGGGCAGGAGGAAAGAAACAAAGGAGTCGGAGAAAGAGGGCAAGGGCACTGGGATTGATACACAGGAGACAGATGGAAAATGAGGGAGGAAGAAGGTCTCTGTGGGAACAGCCTCAGGCCCCCAGGCTTCCTCTCTGAGGGGCGGGAATGTCAGGAGAAGTGTCACTGGTCATGGAAGAAGTGGACTTAGGGGGAAGGTAGCATGAGCTGTGTTTGGAGAGGACAGTTGGCTTACAACTCAGTGTCCCTTAGGACACATGGACATACCGGGTGATGTTGAGCTGGGACAGCCTTACTCCAGTTGCTTATGGGCAAAGATACGTAAAGTCATCGCTAATCAATGGTGTCTTTTGTTGGCGTATTAGTCAAAAGGTCAGGGACTGAATAGGTCACGGGACAGACATATTTTGCTGATGCAGGCAGGGGTTCACAGTCCGCACACAATGGAAAGCAAGCACTCTCCCTGCTCCCACTCCGGAGTGTTACCAGGACAAGTAGCACTTTCTTTCTGTAGCCTTACTTTTTAGAAAACATGTAACTGTAGGAGTAAATCAACGGTGGCTTTTTTTTTTTTTTTGCCTGTTTGTTTCTCAACAATGTCTAAACCTCAATGATAAAAAGAACAGACCAGAACAGACGTTTGCTTATTCAGAAAGTGAGTTGGAGTTGGAATATTTTGTGGTTGCAAAAATGTGTATCCCTGGGGCAGAAAGACTTATTTTGCATGTGATAATGAAGACAGGGCACTGGGCTAGTGTCTAAGCTGATGGAGAGGCAGGTGAGAAATGAGGTCTCCGTTTCCAAACTGCTCTCTTGTCAGTGTCTCTGAGAATCTGAACTTGAGGTGATGAGCTGGAGCTCGCCATTGTACATACTCGTGACACTGTTGTGAGAACAGATTGCTTTAGAAACAACCCAACCCAGATGGATATTTACTGTTGTCAGTTCTGATTAGGAAGATGACATTCCAATTTAGGAAGGTAGGAGTCTATTTTATGTCCAGCATCTGGAACGATACATGGATGATGGAAAAGTGTTTTTTATTTATCACCAGACAAATAGGTCTCTAACAAAGGTTTAAACAAGGCATTGCCTTTCCAAACAGAGAATGTGCGAGCAGGGTGGAACAAAGATCCAGTTTCTCTTCTGAGAAACTCTCCTGAATATAGCACCATGTAAGTTATTGCTGCTTGAAAGTTGTTCCAGTTAGGAATTATGTTAAGTGCATTTATTATTCTGAATGTTAATTTGGGGGGGATTATGTTGACAAGATGTTTAAACACAGAAACACTTTTTTTTTTTTCTACCTACACCTCCTGGAACTATTCCAAGCTTTTGAGATGCCCTTGGGATGGGGCATGGTTATCCCAGTCTGTCTGCTGGTGGCAGACCCCTGGATATAAGGTCACTTCCCAAGGGGCAAGTGCCCACCTTCATACCACGTCACCAAGACCATCGCCAAGGGAGTCACCTTCGACCAGCTACTTCCCACACGGACAGCTGCTAGCCATGCCCTGAAGAGCAAGACGGCACTTTCGGCGAAATACTCTCTTAGCGAGGCACGTCCCTTCACCCACAGTGGCGCTGTGCCCAAATTGGGGAGCCCCAGCACTCAGGGCTCACGGGAAGGAGGCTCCACCCGCCACCCTAAAATTACTCATGAGTCCAAGTCCAGAAACCAAAGGCTCTTAAAGGAAACATTGACTCGGGAAGCGAGACTACAGAGCACTGGAGGGAAACACACCAGTTGTGGCCGTCATCTCTGATCTTCTGTCACACTAGATGCTAACGTTTGGAAGCTCCCATTTTATGACATTACACTCAACACCATAGTGAATGAACTGAATTAAGCAAAAATAGATTAAAAAAAATAAACAAAAGCAAACAATAGACTTTTGGCTAAAAGAATTGAAAAAATCAAAGGTTGCAAGAAGAGAAGGGGGGTCGGGGGGCAAACAGGGTGGGGAGACCAATTGTAAGGTGAAGGAGTGACTGAAATGGTGGTGAGCTTACCCTGTTGGGTACGGGTGTGCATCTGTGATGGTGTGTTCCCGAAACCCATTCCGTGTTGGAAGGCAGTGTCCCTTCAATACAATCATTTATAAAACAAACACCTAGTGGCTCCTGTCATCTCACGTGTGCAATTTAAGTAGCTGGAGAAGGCAGCAAATGCCCCAGACCAGTAAACCCATGACTCACCCAACAGAAGGACGCTCGCCCTGGCCTCTGGCAGCACCTAAAGGGAGCTAGGCAGACAGACCCCAGGGCACCTATGGCGAAATTACAGTCCAACTACTGAAGCTTGGAAATAAATGGCTCCCGATGCATCGGGGTTCGGTCACACCCTCCTTGGAGCTACTCCTGTTTTTCTGGCCACTTGTGTGTGGGGTCCAAGGTACCATCAAGTCTGACCTCTTCACAGACAAGGTCTCTGAATGTGTATCCAGATGGAGTACAGTCTGAAATTTTCCTCTTGTGTGGGCGCATCCATGGCTAGAAAGTGAATTGCAGAGAAGACTCTGGCCACACTGATTGCCCAGGGGAAATGGCTGGCTTGTCCCTGGAGGCTGGGGCCTCACCTGGAAGCAACACTGAGTGGGACTTAAAACAGACAAAACTCTAACGGAAGACGAAATCAAAGCTTTGTTTTCTGAATCAGAAAAGGACTTTTTTTCTCTTCTTCAAATACTGAAAAAAAATTTCAAGAGCTCTAAAGCCCTATTGAAAGCAGCTTTACCTGTCAAGACCTGTACCGTTCAATGACATCAGTCAGAGTGAAAGCTGCCTTCCTATTTGGGTTTCCATGATGTCACCCACTATGGAGAAAGAAAGGGGCCTGGGGCCAGGTCTTGGCAGGTGGAATCTACTGCAAAAATGATTATTATAAGATGTTTCTTGGTGACACTAAGCCATGGCAGAGTTTCTGTCTTATGATGGGAATGAAGTTCTCATTTGGGGTAGTGGGTTTATCAGTTATAAGACTGAGAGGACCCAAATTGTCACTCTTTATTTACACTTACTGGTATTTAAGGAGACACATCAGTTTTCATCAAATAACACCACATTAAAAAGCCAACCCTTATCATTAAAAAGGATGCCATTAAAATATAGCTCAATGTTTTCTTTTGAGATTTTTTTCCTTTTGATCTGAATCAAAAAAGGAAGAAAGCAGAAACAGATATATTTTGTCTTTTGAGATATTTTGCAATTCCAAGACCTGGATTAAATTATTAACTTTTTTTTTTTTGTCAGAAAAAACCTGTTTACTTAGGATTAGCTTGGACTCAATTTCCTATATAGAAATAGCACTACCTGTTTTATTATCAAAGAGCTTTCTCCCATAATGTTTGGAAAATTACAGTGAAGCACCTATAATTTCCAGTCTGGTTCTTTCCAGAGATGAGAGAAGGAAAAACGAAGAGGGGATAAAATTGAGGACCAGATTTATTTTTTTACATGAATATAAGAAGCTTTTTTGAGATATTTAAAGGTTATTTGCTTTTAGAATCCTAAAGAAATGTGTTGTGCACTTTTTCCTTTTTAGTTTTGTTATTACTTTGAGAGGTCTGACGTTTTTTTCTCTTTCTTTCCATTAACATGGGAATTCTGGGTATTTCTGTGTTTGGTCCAAACTTAGCCACCACTTCATTGGCTGACCTTGGAGAGAATGATTTTCAGTATACTTATAAGTATGACCATACAATAGGTATTTCCAAAGGCTAGGTCCATCAGATTATGAATCAAAGTTTCAGTGGTTTTGAAACCCCACACTTAGAATAACCACTGCATCTGGCATGCCTGAGATGCCCAGGGATGTAAAGACTTCAGATCTTATTGACATTAATGCAATTCACAAGATTTCTTTCCTCTGAAGATAAAAGCTTTGAAGCAAGCCCTGGGTTCTCAAATGAGTCCTCTCTCTCTCTCTCTCTCTCTCTCTCTCTCTCTCTCTCTCTCTCTCTCTCTCCTCCCTCCTTTAACACTGGAGCTGGGTGACCACTGTGAGGGGCCTCTAAGTCATCATCATTTCCAAAACTCTACGAAAGTTCTCCATCTTCAGAATGGGGTATTCGTAACTTGTGGAACTGAAGTGTTGTGGATCTTTGCTCAGTTAACAACTAAATATTTACCTTTTTCTTCATATAAACAATGACAATTTCTAAAGAGTCACCATTTTCCCATTGCAAAGGAGGTTTATTTCTCTAAGTAATTAATAAAGATAATGTTGGTGTGTACTGGTATAGAGCAAAGGACACTAGATCTCATGGTAAATAACTTGTGAGAGGATTTTTCAATAACACAGTAGATGTTTAACCAAGGATAGTTTACTTAATTTCCCTGAATCTCAGTTCCATTCCTTGTACAGAGAAGGGATTGAACTTTGGACGATCTCCAATTCATACCCATTTTAACATTACATTTTATAATATAACATCACAATATAACTTGGCAATAAGCTTTTGGAAATAATGGTTATTCAATGGATGCATTGTATTTCAACAGAAAAGATGATCACAAAACAACTGAAAAATTCTTCAAAGTCAGTCACAGATCTCATAAATATCAAATTTCACTTTAAAAATGACTTCTAAGAAAGCCTGAAAGAACCAAATGTTTATATAATTTCAGTTAAAAGCTTGAATTATTTGTTAATACCTTATTAATAGTTATTCCAGTCTACTATTTTAAGAAGACCATATAGATTTTTATTTCTCAGAATAAAATCCAAATGGGTTGATTTAAAAAAAAATACATTAACCTGATGGTGATTTTGTCAAGACTACAAAAAGGCAAGTTGGGGATATCTCTGACTAATGACTATTTTGACTAAGAAGTTATTCTGAGAAAAATAGATAAATTCACCAATTTATCTCTGTACAGAATAATTATAAAAATAGATTCAATCACCATTGAAGCAAGCTGACTTCAAACTAATGCTTTTTTTCTTTTCTTTTTGACCATCATGATTCAATGAACAGACTATGGAAGGCAGAGAGTTCTTAGTCTTGCTCTCTGTCCCAAATCTATTCCCTGTGGTCTTATCTCATGGTGGAGTAATAAAATGAGAGTAGTAACAAGAACAGCAATATTAGCGTAATATCATTTAAAACTAAGACGACCTATAAACTAATTACTAATAGCTCCTCTGCTCAAAGGAGAAAACTGAGTTTGGAGAGTTGAATAGCTTAGTAAAGTGACACAAAGTCATGAGTGATAGTAGATACTGTCAAAGAGAAGTCATGGTAGGTGTCTACTGAAGGGCAAGAAGAGGAATGGCCAGAAGATCCAGAAAGAAAGGTCTAAGCATCGTGTCAACACAAGGAATGTGCAAGGAGGCAGAAACTGTACCTTTCTTGCTATAGACAAGATTTCACCCCATAGAGAAGAAGCTTCTCAGGAGAGAGAATCTAGGTGACCAAATGCCAGGAGAGATATTCTACTTGCTGCCACCTATCAATTCATGTTCCATGGAGGCAGTATACTGTTCAACTGAGATTAATTTTTTTTTATATAGATTATCATACTATCTTCCTTTCATTACAAATCCTTGACATAGAGACACTCTTTACAGAGACACATGCAGGAAGACAAAGTCAAGACGATTGACTTCATTCTCCTTTATTTCAGTGCCCATAAAATATATGAGAACTATAGGGATTAAACTAGGTTTAATTTCACATGCTGTCCCTTCCATCTTTATGAGCATTTATGATCTATTTCTAGATAGTTGTTACTATGCAATGTTATAGATAAGGAGATTATGGGCTTTCATTCATATGATAGAAAAGCAGCCAGAAAGCCACTGTCCAGGGATCACTGCTCTTTGTGAAGGGGCACCTGTCACTGTCAGACCAGAGGCATTGAGAGACTTATAACCACAGGACAGAAGGATATGGTGAGAAGGGACAAAGTAGGAATCATGTAGGTATCTAAATTATCTTTCTGTATCCTATTATTGTTGGTTTTTTTTTAAGCCAAATTCAATTTATAGATGTTGGGGAAGATTCTGAATCAAAGTTCAAGGTTCCCCTCCTCCATGAAGACTAGTGGAGTCTCTAGCGTTCCTTCAGAAAATTGTTAATGATTCTTGAATAGTTTTTGATGGAATTCCATGCTGTGTGGAGGTCCTAAAATGGTGCCTTGAACTAAGTGCTAACTTTGTTAGTAGCATAAGCCCTGGATCTCTGAAGCCTCCTTCACTTGACTGAGTTTTCTATCATGTGGTGCTTGGTGGATCGGTTCAATAAATTCAGTTCCACACCCTCTACTCTTGTAACTCATAATCTATTTGATCTTTCTGTCTTTAAGCTCTCATCCTTACCATTCACCCTGTAGATTAATTCTCCTGCTCACTTCTTTTCCTTATCAATAACCACATTGTATGATGGAGCAAAACCAAATTCCCATCATCTGGGCACTGTAATCTGTTCTCTGGCTGGAGCTACACTTACATTGTGCTCCTTTCCAACAAGACCTTCTGCTACACCCAGACTGGAGTTTTTTCTAACCCCACTGTGTGCTGTTTTCATCTTATCTTTATCATTCCCAGAGGAATATGATCTCCGGCCCCTTTTGGTAAGTCCAAGTTTAGGTTAGATTGGGATTTACTTTCCCTGTGACATTGACTCCACAATCACTTTTCTTTCTTTTGAATCCCTAGAGCAATAGTCTGTTGTCTCTGCATCTCCCTTGTTTATATGTCACCGTAGCAAGGGTTCTATGTTAACTTAGTTGCCCAACTTTTCACCATCTCTTAAAGTACTTGTCTGTAAACCTGGTTCCTTGGCATTGCATATAAACTGCACACTTGTAAAAGGAATGAACCAGTCACCACCATGTGGGTTTACTGAACCCAGATATGATATAGGCAAATTCCTTTCTAAATAAATGTGAAATGTAGCACCCACGAGTTTCTAATTCTTATTCTTCATGTACTATTTACACACTTATGAGTCCTTACCCATGGAAATAGTATTCACGTGAATTTAGAAAGAATTGATCAGATTAAATACATAGAAGGTCTCCATGGATAGATAATCTTGTCTCTTTTCCAAACTCTTTCTTGATTTAGGGTGGAGTTTACCTCCATCACTCTTAAGTCTGATAAGAAAAATGTTTTGCTTTTTTTTTCCAAAATGAAAAAATCAAATCATCCTATTCACATCTTACTCATTACATTATTTGCAGCCATTCATTCCAGGATGAAAAAAACACTGAACTTTTTTTAGCGTTTTTGTCAAATAGCTAGTTTTTATTTAATACAATTTCTTACAAAGTGAACTAGGGCTTTTCAGTCAGCTCAAGAAATAGCCAAGTAAATGGTTGAATTGGAATGGAAATATTGATTGCTGCTTTCTGGAATAATGCCCATCTATTAGAAATCATTTTACTACTTGGAGACCGATAGCGACAACTTTTTAAAACGGGCCAACATGACAGCTGCATTCAGAGTTTTCCACTTACAGAAAATATTAACGATATTTTCAGCTCTACTGTTTTTGGTTTTTTTTTGGTAATTGAAACACAAAAATGCAAAAAGAATTCTCAGGTTTCTAACAAGTGTTATCAGCAAGCACAGTGCATGATAAGGAGAAGTATTTTCAAATTACCTTTGTATGAACTTCCATCTATGCTCTGAGCTCGGAATGAGGAAGCCTGCGTGAGTCCAGACTGGTGGCCACCAACATAACAGAGTTCAGACACATCACTTTAGATAAACAGGCGCACAGTGGGACATGGAGCCACAAAGTAAAACAAGGGCATGGGATTAATCTGTCCTTTGTTCTGTTGCAGGGAATAATGAAATAGATAAACTCACTAATGCTCACCATGAAGAAAACACAGTGTCCCATTTCTATAGATGAGGTGTTTTCCTGAGGATCTGCGTTATTTGCCTAAACTATGTGAAAATTCTAAAAGGAAAATTCAAAATAGATTGCCAAGCCAATCTTTCTCCTTCACTGAGCTCAATTAATGTAAAAATAAGAGGTCTAATGACCAAATTAAAGCAAACTGTTGGGTCGAGCTACGTACTATAAAAGTGACAGAGGGAAAGTTTTCAAGCCTTTCACAACTGTCTCCATTTAAAATAACCTCGAGATAGCTTTCAAAGCTCAGATGATCACCTTTTATCAGCTTTTACCCTGGTGGGTCCAAGGTGGTGAGTGACATCCACTTTGCTACCAGGACATTAATGCGGAGCATCTGACGTTACTTGATCATGTCTAACACAGTTCTGCGGATGTTCCAGGCCTCGCTACAGTCCAGTCAAAGTTTTCATTACATGGTTAAATGAAGAAGTGACAAGAAAGGGGAGAGAGAGAGACAGAGACAGAGAGAGAGAGAGAGAGAGAGAGAGAGAGAGAGAGAGAGAGAGAGAGAGAGAGAGAGAGAGAGAGAGAGAGAGAGAGAGAGAGAGAGAGAGAGAGAGAGAG